>OY804520.1:7524754-7714754 GCA_963680855.1 Lepeophtheirus nordmannii | reverse complement strand
TGAATAATAAAACTTTGTATTCCGCGTATGTTAAATTATATTAGAAAGGTGGTCCGTATTCAAATTTATTTGTCCATTGTCCTTTATTGAGTAAAGTATCGTTACTTTGACGAGGTACTTTTGACCTTGAGCAACACCGAATGTAGCGTTGATACTTTTTTGCCCAAGTATTAAGTAAGTAACTAAGTAACGTTCCCAACACTGACTATTAATGTATAGAAATAAATACGGACTTACTCGAGATTTTCTTCAGTGCAGAACAAGATACAGAAAAAGTGGAAAAGATATTTGAAAAAGGAGACAAAAATTTCAGTCTTTTTTATGACAATTTTTTTTTTTTCGTTGACTTACTTATTTTTGCCATGTTGAAAAATGAGTTTGAATCTATAATAGGGACTAAAACATCAATTTGTGCACCACAGAAAATAAATTTTCATATTATTTGATCTAACCAGCAACTATAGAGAATATAACGATAAAAATTCAAGCATAATTTGCATAGATAATGCTTTCATAGATAAATTAAATTATATGTCCTGCGTATACAAATACACATTTACCAACATAAACAAAAACGCATTGACTTTGTAGCAAAAAATTGCAAAAAAAAAAACACCAAAAATGAACCCAATGAAAACTGCATGAATGATGAATTCATTTGTCATGAAAAAACTTTACGACGGTCAATGAAGTTATTGACACATACTAAGACTATTAATGTGTTAATATTATCATCTACCTACATACAAAATGCAGAAATGTGAGTCAATTTTCCACTTCTTTTTTTTTTTCTTAATATGGGTTAGTTTTATGGGACTGATAGTACCAAGTTTTTTGTGTGTTTTTTTTTGCAAAGATATATTTTTGTCATTCCTTGTCATATAGAGTGAATTCATTTATTCTTTGAGAATTCAGTCCGTCCAATCCATCCCTAGTTGCACCACTCTTTATAATAATATTATTAATGTGTACATATATACACTTTTACTTATAAGTCTACAAAATGATTTATTCAATGTGCTCTGATTTCATAAACCACCTGCTCCTCTCTCTCCATAGATAAATATTTGTAATTAGCAGTACTTTTTTTTTCCATTTGACAAATCTCTACCTATATGTACAAAAAAACAAAACACGTAAAATAGTGTATATTTGTGAGTGGATACATGCTTGCTGTAAAATGAATTTGTACTACACTTTCCCCTCCTGCTTAATGATCCATTTCTTTTTTCTCTCTCTGCATACATATGTAGGTATATTTATATTTGATCATGTATGGTTTGCTAATATATGAGTTGCATGGGTAATGCATTTAATTGAGACGCAAAAAAAACAAAACAAATATCATCATCATCATCAAATAAATAAATTTGCAAATCCTTGTAAAAATATTCAAATGTACATATGTATATCTAATCCTTTATAGGTAAAAGATATATGAAATGAAAAAAATAAAGAAATATAGTTGCATATTTTTATACTTCAAATATATGTATGATTTATAACAAAAATGCTTTTAAAAAAAGCCTTCTACAAAATAAATATAATACAATTTTGTTTCGATTTTGCAAGTCGTTTTGAAGCCTTTTAAAGTCACTTTTAAACAATTTAATATATTTAATTAGATTAGCCAGCATATGGCACGTGTGACAAAAAGGCCTTTTACTTAATAACAAGTAGTATCTACATATGTTTGACCCATTCTCTTGAACAAATGCAAATTCAATGCATGCCTTATATTCAAAGAGATGTTTTCACAAAGAAGCAACAATATATCAATGTAAATACAGTAGGGTCCATTTGAATCTATATGTTCGTAAATTTATGTAATTATTCTGAATATACTTTACTAAATTAATCTATAGCAATATAATGTGAATAATTACGTTTTTAAGTTCATTCAATCCTTCATATAGAATGCTTTTGAAAACTTTATTTTCAAAGCATCATTTTGTTTGAATGAGGAATGATTTAAGCATAATTCCCTTAAATTATATATTATTAGTAGTATGAAAATATAATCAGCTAAACATTTAAAAATAAAATTAAATATAAAAAACTGTATGAATAAGTAATTATAATCCCCCCCCCCCCACACACACACAACACTTGGTCAGAAAAATCTAACTAACTACACCACAATTAATGATGTACCCTTTTGAAAATATACGTAAAATATTTCACATAAAAATAATTAATTTACGCATATATATATATATATATATATATATATATAGGTTCATAACAAAATATCATTCAATATGTGCACTGAGCACCATTGGTGGAAACACAGGTCTTGAACCTTTTGATATGGCTACGACAGCTGTAATGGAGCGTATCTTTGAGATTCTTACATTGTTTTCATGGTCCTTTGTCTTATTTTTTTTTTTTACTATAAATCAAAGGTTAAATTGATGATACTTAATTACCTAGTACAGCAGGGGCTCTCAACTCATCCTGCAAATAGATTCACAAATTGCAATGACCATTAATTCGTGACTTATTTTTACTATACTTCAAACCCAGGAATTTGCCCAGGTCTATTGATAGTACCCGAACATCACAAAATTTCCACCTCTTGAGAAACACTGATCTACAGAGAGGAAATTTGAGTTTTATAACAAAAAAAAAAAAAAATCAACATATCCGACAACTTGATGTCGTGTGGTCAATAGCAACTCACTTGAGGTCAAGGCAACATCAATACTTCAGGGGATCTAAATCAATAAGATGTGAAGTCTTCAAGGGATCTGGATATTTTTATTTATTTATTTTCTCAAAGGATTTTTTTTTTTTAAATCTAGTTGCCTTGACATTGTGGCAGAGACTCTGAGAAGGAGAGACCCATATGAGATCAATACTAATTTCGAGAGTTTCATCGCTATTAGAGTGATCTATTTCACTTTGAACTCAATGATGCTTCACTCATTTATTCAAAAATTTAATTCCCTTAAACTTTAATCACCTTTTTTGTTTGTTTGTTTGTTTCTTTGTTTGTAGTAGCCATTTAAAAGACAAGAGTATTTCAAGTCGTTAAAAAGATATATAATATGTTATATATCAACGTACATTTCCCTATATATACAATATACATACATGTGTATATTGTATATACATTTGCAATGAATCAATTTTTAGTATGGGGATGAAGAAGGAGTTGAAGAAGTAACTTCTTAGCTAAAGACAAAGAGCAAACAATAAATAGAAGAAAGAAAAGAATAGAAACTTAAATATTTACATTTTCATGTTTTTTTTTTTTGTTTTTTTTATCCATAGATAGAATAAACTCCTTCGTCCTAAACGTCCAACTTTTTCATTAATTTCAACTTCTCTACCCCTCCTCTTTATTTCTTTCTTAGCTCTCTCTCTCTTTCTCTCTCTTTTTCTAAATATGTATAGCCCAAAAAATAAAAAAAAATTTGCATAGACATAAAGAATTTCATTCTGCGATATTTTTATTCTTATATTTTTTAGTTGGAAAGCCACTAATTACATTTTTTATGATCTTTGATGTTAATTATTATTTTAATGTCCTTTTTTCTTTTTTTTTTCTAACAAAAATATATATAAAACAAAAAAGACACAACTTTCTTTAATTCCATATATATATATATATATATATACAGTCATACTAAGAAGGAAGTTCCACAATGTTGATGACGATTATTATAAATTTCTATACATTTTTTAATGGGGACCAAAAAGAAAATGAAAAAAAAAAAAAAAGAGAATGAAAAAAATTTAATTGTGTTCATATTGTGTATAATTTTTTGCTTTTTTTTTTGTTTCTAGTTTTTCATTGACTATGTACAATTATGGGAGGGGTCGTCTTTATAGCCAAAGTTTGTACAATTAAAATGTTTATGAAGATCTTTTTATATGTAGATATATATTGTACATTTATATGTATATGTAAATAAAATGAATATATATATATGTTTTTTTTTTAATTATTGTTGTTGGACGAGTACAAAAATAAAGACAAAACAAATTAAGAAAAAAAGTTAAATGAACTTATGTTTCTGTGTTGAAATACAGATTGTATACAAAGGCTCCGGATAAATCCACTAGGAATTAAATTTACAATGATGTCTACCTAAATACATACATACATACATACATAAATGAAGTTGAATATATGTATGCTATGGAGAAAAAAAACACCATGAGACAATGAGTCTCTCAAAAAATGAAGGAGAAAATATTTAAGGTCGTTGAGTATACAATTCAAAAAGACAACAGTAAATAAATTTTTGAATATAGGGAAAGCATTTATTTCGTAGATACTCTTCAAAAGTTATAGGGACCACTGGGGGTGTCAACTATAGATTATATGTTGAGTGTTTTCAATTGACGTCAGTATCATTGTGGATGTCGGTTCAAATTTATATGGATACAAACCCTTGGTTTTTTTTTAAGATTTAGAATACTAATCGCGTTTTTTTGGATGCAAAAATCGGACCCAGGAAAAACGTCTACCAATAACAATCTATTATTTATTATTATTATATTTTTTAAATTTCTAATTTGTATAAAAAAATATGTTATTATATCGTTAGTATACATTCACATTTAGATAGTATAACCAAAAAAAGTACTATTACTTTGCTAGTCTCTAAACCATCCGGAACAAATTTAATATATCAAATTTATAAGAATTTTCACTATCTATTAAATTAATTTGGTTTGATTTAAACATCTCTGATTATCTTGGTCATCAAGTTGAATTCAAAACTGGTGTTAGTCTTTTTTTTTTAATTCATTTTGAAAGCCATTAGATGATGTTCCCTATCGATTTGTTTTTTTGAAATTTATTCTATTTTTTTTCAATATAAATATATATTGCCTAGGTATATGTACAAAATATGGCGTTATGTAATCTGTGACGTCAGTATAAACGCTGTATTATCGATAAATAATGTTTAGGCAACATAGTTTTGCATTAAAAGATTTGTATTTTTTTCTGTTGGAGCTAAATATTTAAGAGCATAAGTTTAAAATTAGTTGACATCTCGAAAGTATATGGCTTTGCTCTTCTTTTATCAATAATAATTAATTATTATGAAAGTGTGTTATGTATACAGACTTTAACTGATCTCGAACTTTTAAAAAGTTTTGGATTCCATTGTTGATATATATCAACGTTTAGTATTTTAAAAAATGTTTAACAAATTTAAAATTCGTTTTTTTCTATGAAATAAAAAACAGTAATGCTCTTGATGGGTTCATATGAACAGTTTTTAATGGCCGTACCATGGTTTTTTCATCAAGTTTGAATTACTAAACAGTTCTTTTATAGCTGAAAAAGACATTGTACTTACATATATTTTAAATTATACCTCGTGTCCATATTATCGGGTAATTTGAAAATCCAGCAAAAATAAAGATAGGATTAATTAATATCATAGTACTCTTAATTTGTTCACATTATAAATCTAAGCCATATTTTGTTCAAGCTAGAGTACCCAAAAGTCTACATTTTAACTATAATACGAAAATTTCACAAAGAATGATTTTCAAATATTTTACCAAAGGTTTATTGACATTAAAGAAATTCTGCACAAAATACATGATATACATACATACCGTAAACCTTCGAGTATAGTCCACATTTTTTTCCGGAAATTTTAAGGTCAAAATCCCTGGTGCGTACTATACATGTACTATACATGAGGTTTAGATTTTTCCCCCAAAAAACTCCTATACTTGCCCTGCGGACTATACATAGGGGCGGACTATACTCGAAGATTTACGGTATAGAGAAATATAAAAAATAAATCGGAACAATTTATTGCTGTATATCCCTACACAACCTTTCATACTATGAAGATATTAAATATAAAATGTATGTATGTATGTAAATATTTACAATATAAAATAAGATTTATTTTGCCTATTTATCAAACAACATTGTCAAGTTATTATCTAACTTTTTTTCCCTTACTTATATGAAGAAGCTTTCTTTACTCGACTTTTTATTTATTTCTTGTCAAATACTTCTTTTTTTTTTTTTAGCTCTTTATATAAGAAAATTAAAATAAATAAAATATTATGATATAATCCGATTACAATCATACATACATACATATATATATATATATATATTCTATGTAGTCACATTAGGAGCCCGTCAGAACTCGTACCATGGTAAAAAAAATATAAAGTACATTCAATCGTTTCAAAGTGATGAGATCATATTCAAACATCTACCATACATATATATATATTTATATCTATAATATATATGTGTGTACATATTCTAGAAAAAAAAAATAATCTAAGATTATCTTCAGTTTTGACATAATGTGTTTATTTGATGTTTTTACAATGCTTACGTGAATAAATATATATATTTATATACGTATATATTTTTTAGAAAGTCGCAAAAAGAGAGACTGTGGAGTAATTTAAGGTAATTCCATTCCCGTATGGATTTTACGTGTTAACAAAATAAAAAAAAAAAAAAAAATGAACTCAGTGACAGTTTGATAATTAAAATAATATGAAATTAAAATGAAGTTTACTCTTTAATTATGCATTTAATTACACTACTTTTTGGGAGGATTTTTTTTTTTTAAAAAAAAACATAAACATGAAATATTTTGTAAAAAAATTAAAAAAAAAAAAATAGGGAATTAATTATTAATAATAAAGTGAAATGTCAATTGATATTTAATGAATAGATCTCAAAAAAGATAATAACTAATTATATATTTATTTTTACACTTAGAAACGAATCAAATAAAGTGTAAAGTTAAAAAAACAAAAAAAAAACACCGTTTATTTAAAAGATTGAATAATTAAATAATTAAAAAAAGAAGATTTCTTTGTGTAGGTATTAAAAGTTTTTTGATTTTTCCATGGTATGTACTTTGTATTTATGTATGAACATATATATATAAATATATATACATAAAGGTACACTTTCCTCTGTTTATCATCATGATTTGAGCCAAAATAAAGGCCATTGTGTAAAAAAAAAAAAAAAGTGAGTCTTTGAAGTTGATGTTTCCTTTATTCAATATATACATATATAAAGAGAGCGAAAATCTATTTTAATAATGTACATATTTTAAATGAATTCATTTCATTTGAAAAAGTAAAAACCTCTTTGTATATTTGTAAAAAAAAACAACCAAAACAAAGAGACTGTCACTTACAATTGACTTGTGTGTAAGAATTAATTATACATATATGGATTCAAAGCACCATTTCTAAAATGACCTAATTTAAGGGTCATTTGGTAGTTATTTGAGTCTATTCTAGAAAGTTGCTGTTACTATATGTATTCTATGTATCCTATGAAAAGACAGAGAGAAGAAAAAAAAGACTCAAAATCATTTGGTTGGCCCAACTATGGAATTATTTTTCATTTAATGTAAAATTTTGTTCATTGCCTGATTTTAAGTAGCATGCAAAAAGTTTTCTGAAATCAGCTGAAAGCCTTCTACAGGCTACTATTTCAGTTTATTGTATTTGTTTTTTAGTAGCTCTACCGTGAGTCTTTGATTTCTAGCGAATTTTTGCTCAAAATTGAATGAAAATTTACATACATTTTAGATGGATGATTTCTTCTTGATTAAGGATTCTTATCGGACACTTCACATCTCGTTTTGAAAGCTGTGAGTCACAGCTTTTGAATGTATAACTTATTAATCCATTTTATGGTATATTCAATGAGGGTTTTTTTTAAGTACAAACGTTTTGGTCGACTTTTGGCCCTACTCCCGCTTCCTATGCCTCCTGGATTCCCCTAATGTCAAAGCAAAAACTGGAAATGGAAGTTGCATTAAATACACTAGCGGAGCATTATTTTTTAATGCACAAAATGAGTATCCTTCTATGCATAAATTAAAGCTGAAGTTGGTAAATGGGCCAAAGAAGCTAAAAAAGTGGAGTCCAATTTCTCCAAAACCATCAGACTCTAGAAAAAAAAAATATTACGGATTTGAAATTAGCATGCAAGACTCATATTATACTTAAACCCCTTAGAATTAATTATTATGATAGTTCTATGGTTGAAAAGAATGACAATACTTTTTGTCTTTTCACTCCGTCTTGATCAAGATGTCATTGATGTAAAACTGGCAATGAAATGGTAGTGTTAAGGTCATGACCATACTTACTCGAGATCAAGATAAAAAAAAAGTGGTTCTTGTTTTCTTTTGTAGAAAAAGAAAATTTATGATACTTTTGCTCTGGTCTTGATTTTGACAATGAGACAAAGACTTTGAAGGGATAGAAATATAACTAAGTTATAGAAACGGAAAAAAACTTGGTTCCGGTTTTCGTTAAATCCGTTTGAGTACCAAAAGATCCGATATCTTTAGTTGCAAACACGAAAAGTTGTATGAACCGTACTTTTTGTTCTATAAACAACAAAAAATTTGGTTTTACCCTAAATAATTGTAAGGATTCAAACATTTTGTATCTCTTAGAGAGAACCGAAATATTTGTGGTGAATATGACAATACCAGCTAACGAATTAATTTATCTTTTTTCCACCATTTTGAGGGAGGGGGGGGGGGGGGGATAAATTGTTCTCTCTTCAGCAATAAGAGAATCGGAGCATGACTTGTATTCATAAGATAAGTTGGCTATCTTTTCAAAGTAATTTATTACACAAAATATTTAATTAATTTAAGTTCATCAAAAATATTGAAAAAGTATCTAAAATTCTTTTTGTGAATATTTAAAAAAAAAATGTTATACTGAGTGAAGTGAACTCAATATTGCAAGCTTGTGAAGAGTATTCTAAAGACAGCTGTCTTAGTTTTTGAATCAAAGTGAGTTTCCTTACTTAGACTCTAGTCACTATAGTCTGTGACTTCCGACTTGACTCGGACTTGCAGTCAAAATACTAAAGAGTAGATTTGGACTTGACTCGACTCCGGCTCATAAAAAGTGACTTGTGATTAAATTAATGCAAATATATTCATATTTAATAACTTCAAAAAACTCAATACTTTTTAAATAAATTGATTAAATTTACACATGGGTTTATCAGCATAAAAAACATCGGTCTTTGTATGAGCTCCTCTCAAGGATACCACTTACTTTCTTGAAACACACACTAACGTTCAAGGGCCCATTATTAACAATCAAGAATGCCATTAACTTTTGTGCATTGCAGGTTACCCATTGGTTTTGTGGGTCGTAAAAAACTTTTTCCAATCATTTTTATAATTATATGTTACAAATGTTGTTATTTATTTGTGTCATTAATAACGATACAGTATTAGTATAGATCTTTGATGAGAGCCGAGGGATATATAATAAGTTTTTCTTGTGGAAGGACATCTTACCCAATTTCAAGCCATAATATAGAATGTCCTTTCATTTAAAAAAGAAGTAAGAGGTTTTTTCGAGAAGTATGATAATTGTTTATAGAAAAATATAAATAAAATATATCCTTAGAGAGTCATTGAATATGACCACTTTCACTTTTTTTATTGGTACACTATACATACTTTCCTTTGACTTGGTGTGAATCCCTGCCATTCCCACAAAAGTATACAATAAATTCATTCTTAAATGATTTTAGTTACCACTGATCGATGTCTAAAGACTTCATTTTTCAAGCTAGAATGTCATTGATCGAGTATTTACTAACTAAATGTATCTAAACAATAAATATGTACTAATCATAAAGGACTCATAAAAAATCATGCAAAAATTTCAATAGTTGATTGAAAAATAAAAAAACAAAAGATTAGTAGATTAGGGACTTTTGATTCAAGACGTTTAATTTATAAACTAGAGTAAATAAAGTTCGTGGCTATTCGTACGTCCAATATGCACTTTTAACATCCTTGGATCTTATTTCTGTTTGTTTTTGGGGGGTTTTCTTTTGTTCTGATATCGTTGTTATTCTTTGAACAATTCCCTGGTATTAAATGAAGATTAGTTAAATTAAATATATACGATATACTTTAGGGCCTTTTTTTCTCACTTTTTTTTTCAAAGAAAGATTAATATAAAAAATTACCTTGTCTTCACACAATTTTGTCTTATTTTTTGAAAGGAGTAATGTATGATTTTGACGATCAAAGTACATTTTTTACTTAATGCTTTTGAACAAATAGCACTATATATAAAAGTAGAAGGTTTAATTAACAACTCCATCATTCTTACTTTCGTGTAGTTACTCTTCCATTTTTACCTTTTATACATAAGCATTGAAATAAAACGGGAACTAATTCATTTCGATTTGAAATGTGATCAAAATAAGTATTGACTGCGAAATCATCTGCAAACTTTTTCATAAATTTAAATGACATGATTGAGTCATATTTTATATTTCAAAATCCACTTTTGCATTGTGAATGTAGAAGCTTTAAGTACTAGGAGAAGAATTGGAAGGTGTTGAGGTAACTTCTTATGAAATTGGCAGAATACAGCCATTAAAATTTTGTATGTAAATTATTATTATTAAATCTTCAGTCTTAGACAAAGTTTGCCTTTGAAGTTAATCTACAACTAATATTTCTTTGTTTTTATAATTATATTGACTACAGCTATTCATAGATTTCACTGATTGAATACATCATTGAGGAATATTGGGATGTTAAAGTACCCATCATATTTAATTAATACATCTACATACATTTGTACGTCTATTTGCAACTAAGCAAAATTATTGTTAGGTATAGTATGTTTATGTAAATAATCTTACTCATTCTTCATATTTTTTTTTTTTTTTTTTTGTATTTTTTAAACTTTAGTACACATAATATTATTGTTATTATTTTTTTTTTTTGACAAATGGCTGCATGCTTTTAAATGGTTACTAAGCATTTCTTTTTTTTTTTTTTTTTTTTCTTTTTTTAGGGTTTCTTTGAATCAAAGATGTTAAACATTGATAGAAAAAAAATGAAAATAAACACATTTACATACTTTAATGATATGAAATACTACAATATTTTAATTTTTTGATAAATACAAAAATACATAGGTAATGACTACCACATCACATCACAGGTTAACAATTGTATTCGTACATTGTCTTCTTCCTTTTCACTTTTATCACCAGGTAAATGATTTAATAAATAGTTGTCTACATATTTAGGTATAGTAACTAAACAATAAGAAATATATAATAATCCTTGATAGAGCGTTTCAACTATAAATACAGTACAATATAAATATAAAATAGTAATAATAATATATATGTTACAATGGCAAACTGCGTGTACATCCAACACGATCCAAAAATAAGAATAATTAATTATTATCTTTGACTAAAAAGAAAGTGACAAAATGCAACGGATTGACTTCAAAGCCGTGTCCAGGAATCCCACACACTTTTTTTAATTATTATTATTATTATTATTATTCCACGGAGAGGAGGATAAGTCCTCTGGATTATTGGAATCATTTGCATCTAAGGACTCTCTATGATTGTCTGGCAAAATTTCCATTGCACCATCTCTGGAGGGTGAATGATGACTTCCCCCCTCATCCTCATCGAAATGCTGCTCCTCTCCCTGTTGTTCCTCATTGGCCTCCTCATTGATTTCTGTCTTCAGACCAAAACCATATGGAAATGGAGCGTAGTAATAATCATCACGTCTAGAAAATGATGTACATAGAAATATAAAATTAGAATAACAATGATCAATATTCAAAAACTCACCGTAGTGCCCCATTTGTGCCAACTCCTAAAGAAGCCCCAAGCCCCTGCAAATAAGCTTGATGTTCTACTACAAGTGCAGCTTGCTGTTGTTGCTGAAAGTTCATAAAATCATTTCCATTGTAGATAGAGTGATCTGGGGATCGACTAGACGGAGATTTAGAAGAGGATTGTGAGCTTCCTGGTGCTCCTCTTTGAGGACGGCGACGATGATACTCGGTTTCATCCACAGTCCAAACAGCACCTTTCACGTTCTCTACCCGCATAAAGCATTTGTGAAGTGAGAGATTGTGACGAACAGCATTCTAAATCCATTGAAACATTATTAATAATAAAAACTCTGTGATGCTTCCTATTCAAGCAAAAGTTACCTTCCAAGTGGCTGCATTACGACGAAAATATGCAAAAGTATTTTGAAACCATGTATAAATTTCGTTTAAGGTTAGCTGTCTTCCAATTGACTCATTAATGGCCTAGAAAATAAACTCACATTTTAATCATGTTTTTTTTTAATCATTTGCTCCATTCAAGAACATGATGTACAACAAAGTTAATACAGATGCTAAATGGAAATGGTACTCACTTGTCTAATAAGGGCTGCATAAGTACAGGGAGGTCTGACATCCTGCAATCGATAAAATTCCCTATTTCGAATTATCTCGTTTTCCGGATCAAGCCCTCCTTTTTCGGGAGAAGAAGATGATGAAGAGGATAGGATCTTTCCAGATGATTTATGGCTGCTGTTATTGTTATTAATATTGTTTCCTTTACTTGAGGGCGATAGAGGACTACTACGAACTGGTGGAGTCTCTGACGAGGACTCTGCGTTTTCCTTGTTATGATATGAACCTGGAGGAAATTTTTTTGTTTAAATCTTTGTTAAGGATGCGTATGGCGAACGATGATCCTTACCCCTTCGTCTCTGATGATGATGCCCTTCGACTTTTAAATGATTTTTGATATTTTGATTGGCATTGTAATTATTATTATTATTATGAGTCTTGTTGTTATTGCTCATCCTGGTGAGAGTTGGGAGTGGTGGAGGTGAGCTCTTTCTTTTGAACTCCTCTTCCATGACATCCTCTTCTCCTTCTTTCATCTCATCTCTTTCTTCGCCTCTTCCGCCGCCACAAATAATGTGAGTTTCCTTTTTCAGACTAAACTGCAACTTTCTCCTCGCATCCTCCTCCTCTTTTAGCTTATTGAAATGATCCATCATGGCTTCTAGTCGATCCTTTTCTTTACGGATCTGCAACTCTAGTTGCGATACAATTTGCACTTGGACACGAGTTTGAGCAGTGGAGCGATCGGATATGACGTGCTCTGAGTTTAAGTGGGATATAAAGTCCTCAAAGGACTCAAAAATCATTTCACAACCCGTCCAACGGCATATTCCGTGACTAAATAAAGGATGGCGAGGTTCTTCTACTGGCTGCTCGGAAGAGGTTAAGAGTGAGGACGTGGATTCGTCACCTCTTCTTTTTCGACCATGAATAGAGGATGACCGTTTGATGACCCCATTTTCTAAATTATTTTGCTGCAAAAAGGAATAAGTAGTAATGAGTGGTTGATGAATTCAATAGTAAACAACATGAGTATGTATGTATGTATTTACCAAAGTCCCTCCGAAATGAGAAAGGAATTGGCTCTGTAAGTGAAGAGAATCCATGGATGTTAGTTTAGAGTTTGAAAGGCCATTGAAGGAGTTGTGTCCCAAAAGATTTCTTGTGAGAAAATGTTCCAAGTGACGACGTCCCGCCTCGACAAACTCTTTTTGTTGGCGATGATTAATCTATAAATAAGAAAATAATTATATTCATTATAATGGGTAAAGAGCCTTTAGAAAGGAATTGAACCTCATTTCTGAGAAAGTAGTTTTGCTCTTGTATCAAATAGAGGGACATAGTTATTGGGATACAAAGATTTGACTGAACAAGCTTATAGAACCTCACTTATAGAAAAAGGTCGGTCCGATAGGAACCTTTCCTTTTATTATCTTTCTTTGCTTGCTTTATATCATTATTAAGAAAAAGGAATTAATAATAACGATATGAAAAATTGTACCTTATTATGCTGAATTAAATAATTTATCAAACAATAATTTCAATTGTCGTGCACGCCTTTCTGCGGTTTTCCAATATAATTTTCTTATGTTCTACATACATACCATTTTACTATGTACATAATAAATAAGACCCCTGTCTTTGTTTACTGTTTGTTGATGTTTAGTGGCACAAACTTTCAGAAAATGACCTCAAAGACACATCAATTACCTACATACATTATGTACCATCAATCTCATGGATATTTTAAGAGTAAATAATTCCCTGTGACCCTTCAAAATGTTCACAATATACCTATAAATACACACACATAAATGTCAATAAAATATCATACAACGGATACAGAAAAGTTTTACATTAGTTATATTATAATTAGATTAGTTCATTAATTTTAAATTAAGAGCATGTCTTTATGTTTGACTGGAAACACTTATACCTAAACAATGTCTTGTATTTTGGATGATTAAAGAGGTTACACATGATTAGGCTTGTTGATAGCTTGAGATATTCTGTAGATCTTAAGGGAGTTAGGCTAAAGAACCCATTTAAAGTACCTTTTTTTTTAGAATAAAATATTTTGATTATTAAGAAATAAATCTTAGTTCTGCATATAGAACCATATTAATAACTTATAATGAAGATTTTGTTTTCAAATTACTTAAAAAGGCGGCCAATTAGTTGATGTGACCTTTGACACACACACACACATCCCCAATTTTGCGGAAATTTACAAAAACTATGTGATAGTCAGCTAACAAAGACCCTATAAGAGATTAATTTTCACAAGTCAACATTCAAATGATGATGAATTATGTATAATAGACACCTTCGATCATAAATTTTAAGATAGAATTCCATGTATTCATTTTTAAGGATAATTACCTATTCCTATTTCAAGAGACAGATTTGCATTGGAGCGTTCCTAATGTATCATAATTTTGACTACATGTCCAAGGCTGACTTCATAAAGCTATGAATGGTTCCAAAAAGTATAACTGCATAGTTAATGTTAGTTAACATAATAGGCAAAATGTTATAATAGTATTGAGTGTAAGGAAGGAACGAACGATACAATATCATTTGGCACTACTACGTTACGTTGATAATAATCAATTTCTGTTTTTTCTGTATCGTTGAGGCAAGAACTTGCTACAATTATAAATAATTCAATTTCCAATTGTTGAGAAATCATGCTGAAAAAAGTGAGCCCTTCTCCGTTTGACTTTTGGTTATTCCAATAACAATCAGCTGATAAAATGTAAAAGTACCAACACACTAACTCATGCCCATCTTAAGTCATAATTAGGCATGGGCAAAATGTTGAAATAGTGTTGAGTTCAAGGGAGGAAAGACAAATATCAGTTGGTACTCCTACTTTGATTATCAATTTGAACTCATTCTTCTCGGTATCCTTGAGGTGGGAACTTGCTGTAATTATGTACAACTAGCAACTGTGTATTATTCAATATAGTCAAATAACAATCAGCAGATACAATGTAGAGCCACCAGATAGTTATTGCAATGCATGCTTTCTCACATCAACAAAACACCCATCCCTAGTCTCAACACTTCACAGGTGAGGCTTGATGTCATACAGGTTGTACAAACTTTGGGAATGAAACCATTTGAAAAACTCTAGACTCTTAGATACCAGAAAAACGACCATCATAAATATCTTGACCTTTTTTTCATATTTTTTTTTACATCCTTTAGTGATAGATACATCAAATTTCGATATATTCATGGCCGTTGGGGGCGTAATGGGCAAGCACCCTTAAATAAAAATTGAGAATCATCTATAAAAAAAATTTCAAATGAGGATTTTTTTCGTTTTTTCGAGATTCCAGTGCACCTTCCCCCCAGTATAAAATTGCTTCCTCTTGCCCTCATAATGAAGGGTTAGCTCATCATATGGTGTATAGAATTAGAATATACATATAACTCCTTACACAACGGCGTATTCTTCTTCAAATCCTAAGGAATTACGTAACATTACGTTTGCAACAAACTACTCCATCCAAGAGCGACCGTTTTTTAATATTGTTGTATTTAGTATTTTATTATTTGCAAATTGAGCTAACGAAAACATGTTTGTTGTAAATAATTGTATAATACATATGTAGTCAGTCGTATTATTCGTCAAAGCACAGCAAAAAAAAAAAAAAAGTCCATGTCACTTTAGTAATAAATAAGAGAAGGAAAAAATTTATATTTGCAATGATGACATACAGTAGTGCCCTCTATACATCTTCTAACAGTATTTAAACATATGTTACGTATATATATATATATATATATGTAGAAGTGATTTTGCATTGCATAATTTTGTTTTTGTTTTTATTATTACCATTATTATTTGACTTGATTTGATGAGTCTGTTCTTTTATTTATTCTGTTGTGTGTGTGTTTTTTTGTTTTTTTTTGTATTTTTTTATTGTTTGATGATCCCTTTGCACTTAAAAATACAGGTTTGAGGCCCTTTTTTTATATATATATTTTCTGCAATTAAATTCACACAACCTCTACTACCACAAAAGAGATCTGTTGTTTGTCGACTCTCAATATACAATGTAATACTAATAATAATAATAATAACAATAATAAATGTGTAATAAACAACAACAATGACACAATAACAATAACAACAACAACAACAACAACAAGAAATGCACTCATGCATCAAGAAGTTATTTGTGTGTGTGTTTTTATATGTTATTATTTCTTTGGTTTAAAACAAATCTATGTATGTATCTACGTTTGAACCTCTAAGATTGAATAATAATATAAGCATTGGCTGCTATATATATATATATAGATGTCCTCCATAAATAACGTCGGCAGCTGACAAGAGGAGACAAGAGGATATTCAAAAGACGACGACATTGACAACACCTCATGGTGGGTGAGATATCAAATGATTCAAAAATAATCTACAAATTACTTTTTTTGACGTGCTCAAAACGAATCCTCAGAATTGCTTCACTATTAGTATCAAGAATAATATGACTAAGATGTATTGCGGACAACTTTTTAGGAAATGAATATCTTTAAGGGGGGGGGGGGTTTTGAAGCTTGACTAAAGATGGTTCTCTAAAGGGAACCATAAGTAGAGTACAACCCTCAAAACCAATCATATCATATGTACGTATATGGTTCACATTGAGAAAATTCCTTTTGTACGTAGAGCAGTGGTTCCCAACGTGGGGCGCAGGCCCCACCGGTGGGGCATGGCCAGGACGTGCACCCTTCGGCTTACTATACCAAAGACTACAGGGCAATTCGAGAATGAATCACAGGGGGGGCATCAGGATTTTAGAAACGCCTAGGTGGGGCATGGCTTAAAATCGGTTGGGAACCACTGACGTAGAGAGACTCTTATCAATGGGCTCATAGACGAATCCTCGTTGTAAGGAACATTCACAAAAAAAAAAATAAAAAAAAAAATGAATCTTTGTTTATTTACAGTTTGCTATCAACTTATGGGCTGCTATTTATTTTCTCTCTATACATAAGTCATATGTATGCTTCAAATAACGCATCAAATAATAACAATAATAGGAATAAACAATTTTTGATGTTGAATAAACAATTATACATACATATGTATATCAGACATATTTGAGCTTCATGAATAGATAAACAAGAAATTCATAAATTACATCCATTATCACTACAACTTTATGCCCTGGAAATATAATTATTCATGACTATTTCCACCACCCTAATCCAAATACCGACTACCATTTGTACCCTTTTATTATTCTTTAAAACCATCTCCTTACATGAAATGTCAACTTAACTGAGGGACGGACTTCAAAAGACAAATTAGAGATATATAGATATACATATCCTTATTTGGAAAATTGATGATGGTAAGTTCTGTATTGATTTTTATAAATTAGTCGATTCCAACATTAAGAATTCATGACTTTCGGTTTCCTTCTCTGCCTCCTTCTCTCCGAGTTCCTCCTTTTGTTTTTGATGACTCCTGATTGTCTTTTTATATAGTATTTATTCTATTACTCCCGTTATTTATAACAAACACATGGCTAATAAATAAGTCAATATCATTAAGGACATCAATAGGGTAAAATTTGATATCCTAAAAGTATTGCACAGACACAAAAAAAAAATAAAAAAAAGATGAAGAGAAAGGAAGAAAGAAAGAGTTTTAAAGTACAGATTCTAACACATCCCTGTGAATTTGGAGTGGTTCTTCTCCTATTGCATCATTCCCTCTATTAAATTCTTGTTGTTTTGCTGTTTTTATGGGAGATTCCCCTGCGTGACTGACTTCTCAACAAGAATTAACTCCTTTCTACATTGGAAAAATATTTATTTGTTGATGGGCCTCAAAGGATCACAACTGGTTATTATGATAATAAGTGTAACAACATCAATTTTATTTAAGTGCTCTTTAATCATTGACTTTAAATAGGTGGGTAATTTATGGATTTTTTCGTGACTTGACTAACAAATGGTTTTAAAGACCATGTTGCAAACGTGGGTTGTACAAGGTTGAGCCTAGTAAAGTTATTTAACAAAAGTATGTAACAATTTCGTATCCTTTCTAGTAATTAGGTAATGACGTTGTTTTTTTGTGTTTTTTTTTTTTTTTCATGTGTTATCTCTCCAACAAAGAGAGGGGGAAAAATAGCCCCTAAATTAACAATTAGTGATCCATTTATGTCATTGTTCCAAATTAATGGAGTATTCTTCTCCTTAACTTAAATTTAAGCATTCAGAACGCCAATAATCAACTCTAATTAACTTTTTGATGCGCTCGAAACCTCGACTTTCAAAAAGAAAAGGAAGAATTTGGTCATTTGGTATCCATGTTTCGACATATACGCCAAGGTATATTAGGGCAGAGTCAGTTGCTTTGAGTCAGAGACGAATCAACTCATACAAAACAGCTGCAGAGATACATAATTATACAATGTATGTTTAGCCCAAAAGTGAGTCGATAATATGAGGGCAGCTGTTCACCCGCAAAAAACAAAACAAAGAAATTCTTCTTGATCCATTCTGTTTCAAGGCTCTTCAAACCAAAATCTCAACTCATTCATTTGTGGAAAGGATGTGCAAATATACAAAAATTAAATACTCTTCAACTCTATTCACTCAGGAAAGTATGGATATGGAAAAAGAATTGACTTATTTTTTATATAGACATACATACAAACATACATATGTCAAAAATAGTGTGTCAATATATTATTAACTTACATGGTTTAGGGACATATTTAGTAGCTTTTCTGTTTTACGAATGATATGTATGTACTTCTCAACGTGCATTTCCTTTGGGGTGACATAATCATCTTAAAAGACATGTAATTTACTTATAAAATGGAACATTTTATATGTACAAATGTATGTCTACTAACGTTTGAATAAAGCCTATGACGTCAAAGGTCCTTTTTTATCACCAAAAAAAAAAAAAAAGAAAAAAAGAAAAGAAAAATAGAAAGGGGGAAAAGTAAATAATTATGATTCATTGTTATTATTATTATTATCATGGTGCCTGGATAACTAAAAAATAAATACAATTATAATCATTCATACTCAAAACAAACAATTTAGAAAATCATGTACCTAGACTTTATATATTATATGTGTACATGCTAAGCATGGCCCATGTCCTCCCTACCTTTGTATACATACATGCATCACCAATGCCAAATACCTACAGGCCCCAACTAATATTATTAGGTACGCAATACATACTTATGTACATAAACATATATTATGTGTACACTCATTAGGAATGTTTGTCCAAAGAACGGTTGTTTGCACAATAGAGTCACGCAACCTCTCTTTGGCATAATAACTCACGAAACCTTTTGGTTTACTATATATTATTCTTATTATTATTATTATTCTATTGTGTGGAAATATATAAGTATGTTTGTGAACTGCTTGCATACAAACATACTTTGTGTGTTTAGTAAGTGGTAAAAACACACTGTGAGCACTGGTAGAGCATGGAGAGTTGAGTTAGACACTCTTACTCATAATGACAGAAGAGGGAAACAAAGACGAGGAGGAGAGAAGAGAAGAGAAAAACAAAACAGTAATTAAATAATAATATATTTACTATAATAGTAAAAAACAACAACTCGTAGAAATACATAGAAGAGCAAAAACAATATACATAGCAGGCAAGCAAATAAGCAATGCTTGGGCCTCCCAGAGGATAAACACGAATTGTTTATTTAAGGAAGAAGGAAAAAATAAACATATACATATAATATGTATGTGTACATATTATAGAGAAGAGGAGGGAAGAAGAAGAAGAAGAAGAGGAGGAGAGGAGAGAGGAAGAGACAATGAAGAATTCTGCCCAAAGAATAATAATTATAATCATTTATAGATGGATGTATATATGTTTATACATCTATATATACCTAAACTAAGTAACTATATGTATATGTAATATGTTAAATGTATAGGAAATGTTCCTATATGTACTTTGTAACTTGATTTTCACTTATTTTCATGATTTGAAAAGCAAAAAGCAACTCTATTTTTGTATAAATACTTAGTATTAAGTCAAATGATATTGACCCTTATTATTATTTTTTATTTAAAAAAAAAACTTGTCAAAAAAGATGGGACTCAAAGCTCCCTCTTTTGAGCCATTTGACAAACAAATGTCAACAACAACAACAACAATTTAAGCCATGTGTCTATTATTATGACTCTACGCAGCAGCATCTACTCTAAAATTAATACATTCTATTTGTATCATTATTATTATTGTTATTATTTTGTTATTTATGTAACTGACTGGAACAATAAACAAACTTGTCATTAATGAAAGGAGAAGAAAAACGATTAATAGAAAGTTAATGTTTGTTTGATTATTATTATTATTATTACTATTATTTTTAGAATTAGAATGGCTTTAGTTGTTGGTTTAATCAGGCCTCTCAAATATTAATGCAAGTTTGTTGGGCACATAATCCAGTTTTTGAGATAAATTCTCGTTTCAAAATCAATTTGTTAGATAATTTCATTGCTCAAAATACCAGTTTTCGATCTCTCATAACGTTTCTTTGTTTTTTGTTGTCTCGGTATCGATCCCTTAAAGTATTCGTTTCGTGTGAGAAGATACTGACCACGAACCTGGTAGGCAGAGCCTGTTGTAGTATCCTTTTCAAACCTTTGACTGAATAGGGTCAAAAAGCAAGACAAAAGTGTATCGATCATCAAAAATATTTGTTATTATACATATTTGGTCATTTTTGGGGGGCCTATAATGTACCAAGGTCTTGCTTTAAAAGGGGGAGCATTGTAGACAAGTACTCCAGGTCCCAAACTGAATTTTGTGAAAATAAAGGACCCTACATCCAAAAAGGCTTAAGAAACAACGCGAATCAAAATTTAAATTAATTATCATAAAATCAATTGTGTCCTCTAAAAAACAAAAAGACACCCCCTACACACTTATCTTTAACCCTGACCATGCATACGGTTAAAATGTTCCTGAATACATACATCCTTACTCCACCATATCATTTACTATCAACTGATTTCCGAACCAATTTTATTTCAATTATTTTTTAAGGAAGGACGGACGGAAAAATATAACGCGTGAGCTTCTTCCCCTTAAGATCAGCATCTTTTGTCCATACAATTATTAAACTTAAATTCAGACTCTTATATCTGTTAATTACTTTAAAAAAAGTGAGATCAACAATGGTATGTATATACTGTTCATACAATTAAATTGGAGCACATCTCTAATGCGAGGGCCCCTGTTCAAGGACAGAAGAGTAGGAAGGTCGGGGAGAAACAAAAGTAACACTCTATTTTAATTTTGTCCTTAAAAGAGAAAATATATATATTTGGAGATGTAAAAGTGTATTTAATCCCGGCGTGCGTAAATTGTATCAACATAAGACACACCACAATTAAATACCTGTTAATTATTTGACTTTTTCATTAAATTAGCAGGATCGACAGAAAGGGTGCCTATTTATACTCTATTTATGACATCATCTCAGGTCTGGTTTTTACACTCACCAGGATACCACAGAAATGTTCACATTCCTAGTTATATAACATTTGAGAGACAAATTGAGTAAAAAAGAATATAGCCAGGGGCTGCAGTGACGAAAAGAATCCCATAATAGATAGAGTGTTTCTTAACCATCAGAAGATTTACGAGCTGTGCCGCGTATTTTATACTTCTCTTATCTAAAAGAAAGCAAGTACTCAAAATGTTGATCCATGATCCGCTCACCCGTGTTCCTCAAAAAAAAAAAAAAGTTTGAGGAACACTACTGAACGTCATCTGAGAAAAAATGCTGAAAATGCAGCGTTGTACATATATATATATATATATATAACTATCTATCCAGAAGGTAGGTAGAACAATGAAAGTCTTTGAATCTCTTTATTTCTAGTCCTATGTTTGTGTATTTCTCTCTCTCTCTCTCTCTCTTTCTCTCTCTTTAATCATGTATAACATACATACATACATACTGTGGGGGAAATGAGGGGGTCGTTTAACTATAAACATAGTATATTACAAATATACAATAATAAATATGTATGTATGTTTATAACGTTCGTTCGTGTGTTTGTTTGTTTGTTTGTTCATTCGTTTGTTGAATAAACAAATGTCGACGTTTTTCTCTACATATACATACTATATGGTATATATTATACATACATAGTATTCGTGCATGTTGTTTTGCTGCTTTTTGTAGAGTCTCTTCCATTCCAGCTTACCCCCCCCCCTCCTCCCCACTCACTCCCTCACTCACTCACTCTTTTTCAACTCTTATTAATAACATAAATGGACATAATAATAATCTAAATACATAGGATATGGGTAGAAAATCAAATGATTTAAGTAAGTATGTATTGTCATATGTATGAACATATCCTGGCATTATGTATTTGTTATTTTGGAAAGGACAAAAAAAAACAAAAACAAAAAAAAAAAAACCCGGAGAAATCAATGGGGAATTCATTCATAATTATACTTATGTATATTTGATTACTTCCATCTCAGTCAGTGTTATTATTAAAAATAATAATAAGAAGAAGAAGAATAAGGTCAGTTCATATTATGTACATGCTCAAACAACTAATAATATATATATATATACACATAGAGAGAGAGAGAGAGAATAAATTACATACCAGAAAAATAAATAAAGTCAGCCCTAGTAACAATCAGGTCAGATTAGTGCCTTCAATAAGCAAATAAAAACAAAAATAATAAATATTATAAAGCAATGAGTATCAAGCTCTATAGAGGTACGTAAATATATTGTCAAATCAAGAGAGGGTGTAATAATAAATATTATAATGCAATGTCTTAAAGAAGTGCTGCCCAACCTTTTCCGAACATGGGCCGGATTTATGAAAAAACGACGCCAGGTGGCCGGACTCACATTTCTAGTCTTAAATAGTCTTTAATAGAACTACTTGAAATATCTATGAGTTAAAGACTCACGCGCGGGCCGGATTCTAAGGCTTCGTGGGCCGCATCTGGCCCGGGGGCAGGACGTTGGGCAGCACTGCATTAAAGTATGATAGAAAGGCTTCCTTCCCTCTTTTTGCTACTACAAAAAGGGTCAACCTTTATAGAGAGTGAGTTCTTGAGAGAAGCAAGCAAGACGCATGAATCTTATTGATACCATTCATAGAATGGTAGTCAAATAATACTTAAGAAACAAAGTTGTTGACTCTCCTGCTTCTATATATATAGCACAAAATATATATAAATGTACTTATTCACAGACAGTTGAGAATGAACGAACGGTCTTTTTAAGGAGGGATGTCAACTCAGTTGACCGGAATTCAGTTCTACACGATCTAATCTATCTTTGGTATAGCCATATATGTACATACTAAATATGCAAGTCTAGGGGCGGCTTAATAGAATGAAAGGAGTTGTTTTACTACATACCTTAGAGCCAGGTGAGTTGGAGGAGGAGGAGGAGTTCCGCTCTGATATTAGGTTGACGGGTTGTTCCAGTTCGGATTTATCACACTGAAATCAGAGAAAAATAGGTGAATTCTTAATTCATAGTCAAATGAGCTTTCATATAGTTATGAGTTAGCCTAGGGGATGATTTGTACCTAAGGGCAAGTTTTGAAGAGAAGGAGTCTCTCTAATAATCCCTCAAATATTTGCAAAACGGCCGTCTACTATGTATGTACATACATGTAGATAAAAAGTAAGTATTGCCTGCTCAATCCATAGTTCTCCGATGAAAGTATCTAGAAGAACTTCTTCAAAACTACATTAAAAACTTTTATCTATGTATAATCCTTTTTCGAAGACCTTTTCGCATGTAGGTATTTATATATTATATATATATATATATATTTTAAATCCTCATTTAAAAAGACAATTGTCACTGCCGCCTAAATTAAATATATATACGTTTCTGTACATATGTAGACAATGAATGAAGAAATTGCACCTAGATGCATGAATATAATATTGTATAAGCATAAATAATAAACAGCCTATCATACATGGATACATAGACGCTTATATATGTGTATGTATGCCACATATATAAAACCTCTGACTTTAATAAATAGAGAGTTTGTTTATATTTACTATTATTTATTATATAAATTGGGAAAAGGCAAAAAAATATGTTTTGTTTACTTATTTTGCTCCACATTTTGAAGTACTTGAAGAAGTCTCAAAAAAATAAGTTGTGTGTGTGTATCATTTATTTCCCACTCTTCCCCTCCCCCCGTTTTCCCCCCTTTTGAAGCACAATATTTATATATATATATATATATATATCCCAATAAAGTCCATGGGTATCATGGACTACTCATGTAACCTCATCTCCTACAAACTCACTTTTTTTAAAAAAAAAAAAAAAGAAGAAGAAATTGACGAACAATAATTGTACATATTTGATTTTGCCAGAATATTGATGTATGTTATTGGATAAAAACTGAGTATGAATTCATAGAGAATTAATAATATTTGTGTACTAACTATACTAACTAACTGCCACATTGACAAATGTACTCTATATGGTTCCTTGACATATATATATATATATATATAAAGAAATGAAATGAAATAGTGAAAGCACAGTACTCAGCATTTCCTCAAAATGCATGCATCTAAAAGAAATAATAATAATAATAATAATGAAAAAACAGAAAAGAAAAGAAAAAGTTTTCAATCAACTTTTTTAAATGCATTGAATGAGTGTTTGTCTATACATATTTAGAATGGTGTAACTAAGTATTATGACCTTCAGCAGCGCACCTGTAATACTACGCTTATTATATATATATATATATATATATATATATATATATATATATATATGTAGAGGCTCTCCATGGAAAAATTCTGGTGGAATCAACGCGAATCTACGTCATTGAGTGATTTATACTTATTTTATTATTTATATATACGTCAATTATGCTTCATCCAAATATTTATTTGTTCTCTCCTTTAGTTTTAAAGATCAGTCAGGGGGAAAAAAAGAAGAAGAAAAAGAAGAAAAAATTGAAAGTCTAAATAAAAAATTCAATTTGATTCCTCCAAGGGTATAAAGTCTAAGACGGATTTGAGCATTGCATGACTGCCCCCCAATGAATGTGCATAACAAAAGTATTAAATACTCTTAGAAAAACAAAACAAAAATCTAAATACAATCAGTATCATCCATTCATGGGTATTAATAGTCCCTGGACATTCAAAATATGTATCTCTTAGAGTGAGAAATTAGAGAATGGGATCTCATAAGCAGAGCCATAAGGAAAATTGGGTATCCATAGTCCTTTAGAGAGGATTTCGAATCCTTTGCTCCCGAAGCAAACATCCTCCTCCTCATCAAGAAAGGAAGAAGAAGAAGAAATAGAAAAAAGAAAGCTCATCTCTTCGTCTTCTTTTCCTTACAAAATAACAGCTGAATAAACTTTGTAACGAGTCTTTGAAATAAAGACATTGAATTACTTTTTTAACAACAACAGCAGAAATATACATATTTTTTAAGGGAAAAAAAGAAAAGAAAAAAGGAAGGAGCAGGGGGAAAAAAGAAGGGAAAAAGAAAACCGGGAGATTTAAAAAAATCTTACCATGTTGATGAGTCGAGTTGTATTTAGATAAATAATGACTTATTTATTCTAAATAATAATTATTAATATATTCTGTCAACTTCTTTCTTTTTTTTTAATTCTTTTTTTAAATAATATGTACTCTTCTTCTTCTTTTTTTTTATATGATTATTTTTTTTTCTCTCTCTCTTGACCACCACTGAATACGACAATGTAGTAAAACAAATAATACTAATGATTTGTTGAGTTGTAGTATGTACCTAAAAGTACACCTAAGTCGTGAACAACTCTGACGACTACTTTGATGATGATTATTAAATCGACTACGACTACTAATACTACTACTAGAACAACAACAAAAATAGTTCTATTTTTTGTCAAATACATATATACATTGTAGTCGTTGTTGTTGTTATTATTTTGTTTTGTTTACTTCAAAGAGCGCGCGCAAGACAGGGCATGGAGGGGAGAAGAAGGAGAAACATACATACAACATATAAAGGCACACACACGTATTATTGTTTGTTGTTGTTGTTGAAGAAGAAGAAGAACTCAAGGAAAGAAAAAGAAAAAGAAGGCTCGCCCGTGCGGGCAAAATACATATAAATATAGTACTGACAATACATACACAAATATGGAAGAATAAGAAGAGGAGTATATGTAAAGAAGGCCGTTTTCCCCCGAATTTTTATTTTGTTTATTTTACTCGGAAAAAAGTAAACAACTTACAACTACTAATAATTCTGCTTGTGTGTGTGTGTGTGTTGTATACACAAAAACAACTACAACAACTGAAAGAGTAGCGTGTGATTAGTTGGATTGAATGATTCATGAATCTTCCTTTTTATATACTATATCTCTCTTCCAGACATTTGCTCCCTTTTTTGTAGTATGTTGATACATTCATTACAACCAAATTATATACATATATCCAAGGGCTTTTTAATTGTATTTTATGTTTTGTTATGAATAATTTTTTACTTGGATGCATTCTGGGGGCCCTCGTAAATGAGGACGCAATAGAGAAGGATACTTGGATTACATGCATTGGGGGGGGGGGGAGTGTAGTAAATATTTTCAGCGTTTTCCTCCCCCAAAAAATAAAAATGTCTAGAACAGTGGTTCCCAACCTGTTGGTCGCGACCCCCTTTGAGATCGGAAGTACTTGAGCTATGGGTCGTGTTGAAAATAATTACTGAATTTTTAGGATGTTCCTCTCCCTTTCTTTCAATGAAAGAAAAAAATACTGTTAATAAATCTTTAGTGTGTGTGGGGGGGGGGGGTCTCTTGAGTTTCAAACTTTAAAGTTGCTGGTGGCAAATAGTTGGTATCCACTGGTCTTCAATGTCGAGGAATAAAAAAGATGGAGAACACGAGGCAGTGGCCCTGGAACCATGTGGGGGAAAATGAGGTTTTATGATCTAGTTATAGAATTTACCCCACTTACAAATTCTTTCCGGCATTACTGGTACTAAGATTATCACAGAGGGATAGTCAACTCATACTTTTGAATAATGTCCTATACATCATCCATCTGGACACCGATTTGTTCTCCTCCGGTTGTCGCCACTTGCCTCAAAGGAGTAAGATTTTGAATAAGATAAGAAAAATAAATGATTTTCTAAACATAAAACCAAGGGCAAATACTTTTTGATGTTGTACTGTGGATGCTGGGGGGGGGGAGGGGATTGTCCCCCTTCATCATTCTTAAAAAAACCAATAAAAATAATTACTTATCATTTCATTAATGAAATGTGATCCTTCTAATAAAATTGTACCCTGTTGAATGAATTTTGCTCCCCCATGAGGAGGGGGTTCTCATGTATTGACACCCACTAGCCACCACATCCCAAAGAAAATATTCACTCCTGGGTTTGTATGCACTCCTATGCAGAGGGAAATTTGACCCAATTTACACTCATGAATCACATTTCACTGCCCTTAATTCTACGAGAGATTGATTGACTAAAAAGATGATTGTATTCATCCTTTTCCTTCGAAAGAATTGGATGGTGCTCCAAGGTTAATGGCTTGATATTTGGATTTTATCTAAATAGCTTCATATTATGAAGCATGTGTTTGTTCTGTTTTTCAGAGAAATAAACTAAAACAGTGGTAAATTGTCTGTTAATTAGGATGGAGATAAATCATATCTATTTTTTTATTATTTGTCTATCGACTACGAGTATATATATATATATATATGTTGTTATTTACTCCTAAACATCTGTAAATTTGTACTTCAAAGTATATGAATCAATAAACATTCAAAGTAATCCAACTAATCTGAATGCTTAAAATCCTTGGAACATACAGCTGTTTTTACAGCATGGAGAAATAGCTTATTCCTGACATTTAAGAACAAAAAAAAAAAAAAATAGACAGAAAAAATCACTACCCACATTACAATTGAGACTATGATGATATAATTATTATTCAAGAATTGATGATATAAATTCGAACAACCTGCAATTTCTTTCAAAAAAAAAAAAAAGTACAATTGTAGACACTTTTACAAAAAAATAAGTTTTTACTTTAATCAACAAGTGGATACAGTGCTTTAAATTTAGTCTTTCACTCAATCAATTGTTACTAAATATTGTGACACTAAATCAATTGTAGATTTGTAGCAACATATTTTTAATAACTTGTGACGATCATTCATACTATTCAAATGTCATACTATTATTTATAAAGAGACTAAATATATCTATGTTGATTGTAGGTACAACATATGTATTTTGTGATTCTACTTTATTTATTTCCTCTCAAGTGAATCTGCATAACCTCTCTAAACCTTCTTTTTTTTCTTTTTCTTTTTTTTGGAAAAAGGTAAGGGGGGAAAGCCCCAAATTAATGAGTATAGGTGCGCGTCAAAGACAAAGAGGGTGCCATCAAATCTGATTCAGATTAACTTATATAATTTCTCGCAAAAAAAAAAAAGAAGAAAGATATCGTTTCGAGCAATGACAACTGAAATCAAACTCCTTCCAGTTTACTTTTAAGTCACAATCAACACCTTTATGTTGTGGAAAATAGCATGATATGTTTAAATAGGTGAATACAAACTGTTGGAACTTACATATTCAACGTAGGATATGCTTATTTGGATATATATTCATACATAGATCTCAGATCACAATCTTCTTTAAATACCTAACATAATTTTACAAGTTCATTACACTTGTTTAGAGTCAAGTCAACTTCAAACTGGCAGCTCCTAGAGAGTGTACATTGAGTACTACGATTGTCCAAAAGTGGTTATAGGCATGTTTTTCAATTTATATTCTTTCATTGATAATAATTGCAGAATAGGATATGAATTTGACCATTTTTAAAGAGCCATGGTCAACTCAATAATTTAAAGAAAAATAATTCGAGGAAACTGAATGAGAGCCCTTCCTGGCTACTTCGCTATTTACAGTGTAGAAGGGTCTTCTTCCTGGATTAGTAATACATTTTCCTCCATTTAATCATAGTAGAGATGTGAAAAAGGAGCCTTTCCCAGCGAGTGTCGATCACTACAAAATCGTGTCAGCAGAAGACAAGTTGTACTTTGTATTGGTTTTTCTTTTTTTGATGCTGACATATTTATTTCTTGACTCTCAGTGATGGCACATTTATTAAGTAAATAAGTTTTGGCATATGAAATGGGCAAAATTGCCTCAATCCATATCCGTTGCAATAAAAAGATGCCAAAATATACATTTTTTGGTGAATGACTTCTCTCTTGTTCAATGCTCCAATTGATTAAATAAAATCTATTTTGGAATAAAACAACAAAATAATAATATTTTCTTCATTTACTCCTTTTTTTCTAAGACTCGATCGCATATTAGCTGACATGATGTCTCTCAATGTTAGTCTGCTTTTATGACGTCTTGCCAGATGGGGATATGGTACTTTTGTCAAACCTTTAACCCTGTGATATGTCTCGCCTTTTCCACACACTCAATAAAAGTAGCATCCCCACAAACGAGTAAAAAAATGTCTTAATTGTATCTTTCACAGTTTTTATGTCACTATTGGAGTGATTCTTGCAGCCACCGGGAAAAACTCTTAGTCACATCCTTAATTATAACACTGAATTTAATCATATTTAGAATATAATATTTTTATTTTCAAAAAAGATGTGCAAATCTTTGGAGTCTATTTCCTCTGGCTCCAGAGGGAAAAAGAGTAAATGTACTTTAGCTGCAGGTATTAAAGTAAACACAAATTTTAATATAGGTAATATTCCTACATATTTTGTGTGTTGTTGATAACCATAGGAGTTAGGAGTTTAAGTATTCATTTAAAAATAAATACGAATCATGGCTTCATCCAAAAGGGAGATTCTGTCAGGTCTAATACTGAAAAAGAAACGGAAGATACGTACAAATGCGTACAAGACATGAAAAAATGGTTTTAATTTATTTTAAGATCTTACTTGTATTCCATGTAATTTCGAAAAGACTATCACAACCTTAGATATAACTTTGTGCAGGAAAAGTATATCTATTAAAAAACAAAAGAAGTTATTCATCCTAGAATATCCTTAGAAGGGGATGATTGATAACCTTTACACAAGACCATAATGAAACATAATGAAGTTGTCTAAGTTGATTGAACGAACCGAAGCAAAGTGTGTACAAAATCCAAAGAACACTACTCAACACTACAAGAAAAATGCATATATTGATTCTAAAGTGAATGAATCCATGTTCGATTTGGAGGTGGTACACTTTATATTTATAGATGCCAATTTCAATGACTCCCATGGTTTGATCACTTCTTCAATACCTACATGCACAATTGCATGAGGAGACTATTACAACCGTTTGATGAAGAAGGATCATCAACAACACAACAAAGTACATTGGATTAATTGAATAAAGTTGTGACATCACATATTCTGCATATTAAACTACATACATACGCATAAATTATGTATATTCCTTCGGATGAAAAATCATCTCAAAAGGATCAATCCTTTTGAGTCTTGAATCTGCTTATATTCATTTATATACAAACTTACCTATACATACATACATACATACGTACATTAGTAGAATCCATAATATTGAAGTTATGAAATTATGGACAAATTATTATCATTTGCTAACTTTATACAATCACTATGGATATTTTGACTTGAAACGGAGTATATTCAATTAACTTACCCTAAAATGCCTATTTCACAGGAGAGTTGGAAGGTTGAACACTTTAGAGGGACAAATTTCATGTAGGTATATGTATAATATAAACATCCCATATACATAGATGGCTAAATGTCCCTTTTACCCCTCCCCCATACGGGCCGCCCCGTATTTTCTTAACTAGAATTAAAGATTCTCTAGGAGATTGTTCGTAGTACAAATAACTAGTGGAATGTGAAGTGATGTGATTTTCAAGACCAACTTTTTTAGGCCCTTGTCCTGGTTTAGATTTCTTAAAAGTCTTTGTCTCAGTGTCAAGAGTTTTTTAACTATAAAACAAGACAATATTTTTTCCCTTGGCCTCCATTCTTTAAAACCTTGATACTGTCTTGGTCTACATCACTCAAGGTCTACATATATCTTGTCTTTGAGGGATAAGGAGTCTTGACCACAAACCTAGTCCTTATAGATTTTAACAGTCATATTCATGAAGCAATTTGGTTTTTTTACCTAGATAGTTCAAATAATGCAGATTTTGAATCGGAATTTGAAACATTGACCGTAGACCCCTATGAAGAACTTATCCATGCATATAAAATAAGACACACGCATTAGAATTGTCTTTGTAGGGAAATTTTGCTATGAGAACTGTCTAATTCTCCATGTCATTCATATTTACCTTTAGTCAAGGCTTTGAGGGATCGAGACACAGAGGCGATCCGTCTATGCCTTAGTCATCTCTGGATCTCAGGTGAGATGGTATTGACCACAGTACCTGTCCAATGTTTTTTAAACTCAATTTAACATAAAATCGTGGTTTTGTAAGAATTTCAGAAATCCGTTTACATTGATACATTGTATTCTTAGTATACAGTTAATAGTGACTTTAGCTTAGTAGGACAGCCATAATATATGTATCATTTATATTTATTATTCTTGGACTCAAGAGTCAAATGCCAAATATAAATAATTTATACACTATGGTATTATTATCTACTAAGCTAAATTCACTATTAATTGTAGTGTAGTATATTTTTGTGTTTCTGGTCAATGTAGTAATTTTATGAAAGGCTGTTGCTGTTTTTGATTGGCGGACTTTACTCGAGAATCACTAAAGCTATGCAAAACGCAAGAATCGAATTGTACCTTTCTTCTTTAATATTAATTTTTGTAATGCAAAGAAGGAATAACTTTCATTCTATGTATGTATATGGAGCATTTTCATTAACATTCACATGTATGTACATATATTGTATTTGTATGCTCGCTGTTGTTAAGTCAATAAATGACTTGGATGGAGATAAATAATTCAAGGAACCAAGTACCTCACTCATTCCTCCTTATTAATGTGAAATGAACGATCAACACCTCTCTTTATGTAGGTAGGTAGATAGATAGGCATGTATGTATGTAAAAGACTCAACACAAAGCCTATAAAATTAAATGCATAGAAATGAGGTGAATAATAGTTTGGTGTCTTCCCAGGAACGAGTTGCCCAATATTATGCACGTTCTAAATAAAGTAATTTGTTTTTCTTTCTTTGTCTGATTGAGTAACGAGAGTTACTAGGCATTTGTCAGCCCATATTCAAAATAGGTATTGATATGACAGTCTTAACCCGCCGCAATGTGAATATGTACATGTCATGTCATGACTTATTCATAAGTAATGGTGAAAATGATCAGGACTCTTCATGGGTCCGAGTCGGGGTCGGAAGTATCAGATTATAAGGACTCGAGTCTCCAAGTTAGGAGACTCCAATTCCATATTTCCACTAAATCTATGATTAGAAGGGTGTATGTACATACATCAGTGCTGTAAACTATGGAAGGCATTTGAGGACCGTGTACTCAACTCAACTCAAGTAGCAGGATCTGAAATTTGTTTTCAAAATGTATGTATTTGATTAAAACTGTATAATTGTTATGAGACTCTGGGTAATAATCATTGTCCTCAATCGTTGCTTTTTAAATGTATCCCCTCCCCCTTTCCTTCTAAAATTTGGAATGTTTCTCGTGAGATTTAAGTCTGGTTATGAGACTGACTCCCATGTACTATTATCGACTCTCAATGGGGGGAATTCATTCCAACCAATTTTTGGAACACAAAATCTTAAACTTGTTCCAAAATTATACAATATTTTGAGCAGTATTGATATGTATTTTTTTGTTTTTGTTTTTTTCTTTTGAAATTTACAATTAGAACATCTCATGTCTACTAATTTCATAGATATTTAATAGTGACTTAAAATTTTTTTAGGTCACCATTTGAACTATTTATTCTCTTACATCTATGCTCTGTAACTCTACAGGTCTGATCGTCATCACCTTACACATACATATGTTTATATTTTAGACTTCTATGTATGTATGTACATAATAGTTCATCATCTCTATATTTGGAAATTAATTTCTACAAATTTAGCAGAATTTTTCCATGATGATAGTTTAGATTTTAAAAGAATTAATTCCATAATGAAAACTGTATTGAATACAAACTCCTTAAATTTATTTGTCAAGAATCACATCTACGTGGGTTAACTTACATGTATTTTCTCTCGCTCCAAGACCTCAAACATCAAAGGAGTAAAGAGTCCGATCTTTTTTAATAATATCCTTAAAACTCAATCAGGGAACATGTCAGTCACTCCTGAAGTGTGAAAAAAGTATACAAAAAGCTAGTTCTGTCTATCAAGCATTGGCTATAAGGACTCTATTCAATGTGTACCTAGTGATAAGGTGAAAAAAAAACCAGAAGTTTGTGTCCTTAGTTATTTGTAAATGGTTACATATGTAACGTGAGGAATTTTAATTTTTTCAGAATGTCTTCAAGCATTACATGCATTTAGGATATTCCTTGAGAATAGAGAGTAAAATATCAAAGCAATGACTTGATTTATTTCTTAAACGCTACGCCGAAAGCCAAAAAGTTGACAGAAAATTGGCCATATATGGCTTGCTATTATATTTGATTGCTATAAATATAAATGAACGGATTTATATTCTGCCGACTTTGAATTGAAATTTCAATTTCTCTTATACTTTTCCTCATTTTTTAATATTAATTGCATGACATGTTAATTAATTATAAATACCTTTATGTACCTATTATAATACAACTTACGCAGTTTGCTAAAACCCATTTCAAAAGAATAGCTGGTAAATGACAAGCTTTTTATTTGTACATTTAAGTACCATAAATGTAGACAAGTTTAAAAAATGAGGAAAAAGTTTAGTATATAGATATGTACATAGAATATTATGTATTGTTATTTGTTACTCTAATACAGAATAATTAATTGATAGGGATCTATTTATGAAAAGTTTTAGCATAGTAACAAATATATTGCATTATATTAATAATAGTATCAAAATAGCAGACTTTAATATAAGAGAAGCTAACATTTTAGCATAATTGAAAAATAGGAAACCTCATGGATTCAGCTCTACGCAGCTATCAAATAATAATTTTATCAGCTCAAACTCTGCTTCCATACTGACTTTTACCTACCAAGACACCATATACTTATACCACTATCCATTTATTAATTTAAAAAAAATAAAAATAATCGATCCACCCTACTACATTGTACCAATGGGCCAATCCCAGTGAGTCATTATAATTAGAGTCTTTGATTTAAGTTAGTCTTTCAACTAATGTACTCATAGTTTCCTTTCCTTATTTTGTTATTTTCAGACATATATATATATATATATATATATTTGTATCTAACTACATACATATATAGAGAAAGAAAGAGAATGTTTATTTATTTTATAAGAAGAAGGAAAAAAAATCTTATTTATTTATGCGTTGCTTTATTTTCACAATTTATTATTTTCATTTTTTTTTCCTTCTTCGAAAACAATTTTCTTCAGAGTCGTTGCTGCCTGCACAAACACACACACACACTCATATATGTATAAATACATAGATCGAGATTTACAGTTACAAATAATATGTTTACAAACTTAAGAAATATTTTTATTTATTTTCTTATAAAAATAATAATAAATTCTGTAATTTAAGATTGTTGATCGTAAACTTTCCATGCACAGACGGAGTTTTATTTATTTTATTTTTTAACAAAGGTATTTTAAGGCGAAAACAGCCTTCAAGTTGTGTCTATAAATCAAAGAATGTAAATGGAAACATATATATATATATATATATATATGCATATGCATACCCTTTATGATCTTTCTAAAGCATTTTCTCTCTTTCTTTCCTTAGATAGAGAAAAATCACCCTTAAACTGATGATTTTTCTCATCAGTTAGTAATTTTTATTTTTTTAAAAGATTCATTTGTATGTATTTAAATTGTAAATATTAATTTGTCAACTATTGCCAAGAGAAGAAAAATGATTGAAATTAAAATTCTCAAAGACTCCTGGATTTGATTTCCACAAACGGTTATCGTAAACACATAAAGTGCTGATCAAAAAAAGAAAAAAGGACGGTTAAACACACAATTATAACTACAAGACGTGGCACAAAACATTCATACGATAGAGGCTTTTATTTTGTTGGCTCGTAGGGCTTCCAAAAATATTCCAATTTTTGGTTACACAGCTTCGTCACTCACTGTTTTTTATTTCTATGCTTCGCACCCATACTTTGAGTAAAATGAGTTCATTTCTACAACAACAACAACAAGAACTTTTCATGGATTTTTATTTCATAAAATGTCCAAAAAATATACTTAATTTGACACAACAATTTTTTTCTTCTGAATACTATTGCAAAAAAAGGAAATCTTTGTGTAGGAATAAGTTGTGTGAGTCATATTTTTATCTATTTTAGTTCTCTGATAGTATAATAATTGAAGAACTTTAGTTTTGAACGACTATCTAAATTAATAAATGATGTATAACACACATTTCAGCTAAGAATAATGTATCCTTAAAAATATTATATTAAATATATACATACTTTTTGTTGTATTATGATATACGAAGCCTTTTCTCACCGGTAACGGAAATCTTATGCAGAATCACGCTTTTTGAAGCATGTAATAATATGTAGTTCTTGTTGCTAATGAGCTTGTTACAAGTGTGGAAAACATTTTAATTTGCTGGAATCTATTCTTAACATAAGTTTAGCACACACCATAATTTCGTTTATAAATATATTGTAAGTTTATGTGTGCCTTGATACTTTGAGAACTGGTGATGTCAGCAATCACTCTAAATTTATTAATCATTTTTGCTTTTTTTTTTTTTTTTTTTTTTGAAAGTAGAGAGTAATAATATAATTAGGTGTATGTACATATCCACTTTTATATGTCGGATATAAATCTCGTTGGGATTATCTACGAGACAAATGTATGAATAAATTTGTACTCACTGCTTTAAAAAAATTTATAGATGTGTACATAAATGATTGATTCAAAGTATGTACCTTATGACATAAGTTTCAAATTTCATTGAACATTAGAAAATTCAAGGATCAACACTCAGCAATGTTGAATGAAAGAGGATCATCATAGATGGATTGATATAGTTAAATGAAAACATTTTTTTAAATTATAAAATTTATAAAATAATAAACAAATCAAAAATTAGCTTTTTGAATGATAATGAAAAAAGAATTTTTTCGAATTTTGAAGGCGTGGAGCGACTTTTAAATGTTGAAATTTTTCAGTTCTTCAATTAGTAAATTGATTGACACAACAGAAGAAAGACAAAAGTTTAATATTCACTACGTATGGATTGGCAATTATATACAGGGTGCATAAGGTATTGTGTCGCATTTTAAAAAAAAACTTTAAATAGCTGTAGCTCGAAAAATAATAAATCGATTTGGATGAAACTTTCAGGATATCTTTATTGACTTCCTTTTTGAAGATTCAAAGAATAAAATCGCCTTTAGCATCAATGACGGCCTCGAGGCGCCGCCGGAAGCGCGAGCTGGCGTGCGCGACGTCATCGCTCCGGAGATTGGCGAACACGTCCATAATGGAGGAGTACGATTGATGTCCCTCTCGGTCACGCCCCACACAAAATAATCGAGCGGATTACAGTCTGGCGAACTAGGCGGCCACAAAGTTTTGTCCCAGAAGTGTGGGAAGGTGTTCCTGCACCAGCTATGCGTGGTTTTTGAGTTGTGAGCAGGTGCGCCATCCTGCTGCCACACATATGGACGTCCATCGGCCACCTGATCCATCCACGGCTTGACAACAGTGCGTAGCACGTCCAGGTACACCTCGGTGTTGACCTTGAGGCCGGCCTCAAAGACGTGAGGAGGCATGACGTGACCCTCGTTGCTCACAACGCCAAAGACCATTACAGTGGCCGGAAATTTTGTCTTCATGACAATAGGGACATCCTGAGGGTCATTGCAGATCCACCTGTTGTTCTTTCTGTTCACCTTTTGGTCCTGATTTTGGTCGCGACTCGTCCGGCCGGCGCGGATGCCGCACACAATGGCCCCTCTTTTTGACTTTTGCTCTTCGGCATTCATCTTGACGAGAATCTTTCTTAAGTATACGTTGTAGAGGAAGATTCAACGGAAAAAATGGCGTCAGTTGTTGCTCGATCCGACGCCTAGAAACAGGGTTACCACAAATATAAGATCACGACACAATACCGCATGTATTGATATATACAAAAGGCTTTTTAATAAGAGGGGGGACACATTTTCTTTTTTAAATAAAATTAAAAGGGTTTGATATGTAAACGAATTTCTTTTTTGTCTAGAATGATATATTCTGCGACTTGTGAATTAGGGCTATTTATTTATAACACGAGCACTCTGTAATTACTAACTATCATTTTTTTCATTTTGATCTACTAATATCATGTACATACACATGTACATACTACCTAATCACGAGAAGGCATCTATACTTGTTAATGAGTCACATCATACTTATTAAAACTTAATTTTTCTTTTTTTTTTAGCTATATCTACATATATAAATCATACACTTCATATATTTATTGAAAAGCCCAAGGAATTTGAATCATAACAACACTATCGACATCGATCTGTAAACATAATAAATTCGGCATTTAAAATGCTTCATCTTATTTTTTGATTCCAACTTGTACAATCTACTTATATAAGTGTCAACTTGTACACAATGGTATTAAATATATATATATATATATATATATATATATATATATATATATATATTGACTACTCAAATCGGACAAAAAAGTGACAATAGTGAGAACTAATCATATTACATAGATATATATGTATATTCTTAAATAAATAATGATGACTGATTATTATCAATTGATAAAAAGAGTTGCTTTACTTAGCTCCATATGCTACAAGTGCTGTACATAATCAGGATTGGTACAATACTTCTTTTTTTTTAAATAATCGTTTTTAGTCAATTTTTTTCTTCTATTTAACTAATTGAGTCATTCCATGTCAAGTACATAAAATTCTATCAGAACTAGATTATTATTATTATTACTTTTTTTTATTGTACAACCAGATCCTTGAGATACCTTGTTTTTTATATAATATTTATTGTCAAATCACATCGAGTGGAGGAGTGAGCTGAAAAGTTCTCACAAAGTGAACAAATAAAGACTTACTTTTTGGTCAAAAAAGTGTACATTTATTAGGCGTTGCTTATAAACCCTGATATCCTGATTTTGTGCTACAAAAATTATCATACTCAAATTACATTTATTTTGTACCATTGGCATTTAAGTTTGCTGGGTTTGACAGTAACCTCAATTTCAATTAAATAAGTAAGAATTGTTTGAGGGTTTCCCAACATACATTTAAAATTAAAGCAAACTCGTCCTACATGTATGTAGTTAAATTTATTAAAGTGCTTTCTTTCAATGTTGCATTGAATATTAAAGCTTCTTCTTAGGATCTCTCAATTATATTTGCCATAATAAAGTTAAAAATGTGCCATTTAGCCCGCAGTTTCGATTCCATACCTATTTGAACGCCCTTCGGTCTCTATTCACCTCTTAATAAACTTCCAATGAATGACGTCACTATCTAACTAATGTAAGGACTCTATCAAAAAGGTCTTTATATATACATATTTACATATACTGGTGATGAATGTTTATTTTTACTCATTTTTCACCATAGGTCTTGGGAAATAAGACTGGAATCAAACAAGACACAAACACATTTTAATTGATAATTTCTTTCCTCCCTTAGTTTTCATAATTTGATGCCATTTGATTAACTTTTATAGCATCCCAAAAAAAAAACATGACATTACCTATTTTATATGGCCTAGAAAAACTTTTTTTATAACAAGTTATTATAAACTTAATTAATATAAGCTTATCTATTTTTGACAAATCCGAGCTTAATTCAATGATAATGCAATTATTATTTATTCAATTAAAATATCTTCAAAATAAACATATGATTGAATTTAGGTTACTTTTTTAGTATCCTTCTTTTCATTTTTAAATAGATATATTATTAAGTATGTCGTAAATCGAATCAAAGGTGGAAAAAACACTTATTTTGTGTATTTTCCCCTCATAATTTCAATGATGCCACCAATATTACTTAAGTACCTTCAAAATAAACAGTGTAATTTCAATTTTTCTAAGAAATTTATGACGTCAACCCATCATGACTTTCAATTTTTAAAGGACAAGCTTTTGTAGAAAGATGCTTCCGTTGTTTCAACAACTGAATTGTAATTTTATTATATTATGACCCAAATTGAGTTTAAGCTAGTTCGCCGCTTAAACAAGAACAAAATGCCTCACAAATGTTAAATTAAATGAAGAATGAAATTTTAAGAAAAGTGACCATGTGTGACAACTTGATTTGATAAGGTTGCTAGGCTAATTAAAAACTAAAATTTTCATATAAATTAAAATAAACTATGAAAACAGTAGAAAAGTTCATCATTTATCAATCACGAATTGTCACACAGTTAACTAAAGGAAAAAATATGGGGTTTACACTGTACATCCGGATAAATGTGTAGGGTATATGTATTTGCATATATTTCATTAGTAAATAATAGATAAACTTATTTTTACTAATATAAGTATGTAAAAGTCCCTGTAAAAATATTCATGTCAATGTATGAATTTTTATTTTATTTCATTTTTTTTGCTACAGATGGTGTTTGACTCAATATAGGTAAACATATACATATAACCCCATTTGTTGTTACATGATCATTTTTGTCTTTAAAATCTATGTAGCTTACTCTGTTTGTAAGGGTTTTATTAAGGTATACAAAATTAAAAGAGAATTTGAACAAAAACAGGTGAAGAATAAATAAAATAAAATAAAGAACTTGTCAAAAGGAAATGTCTAGTGACTTATATCACCGATCAAACTTTATGAAAGGATTATAAGAGTTGGTCGGTATACATAGTATATATTTAAACAGAAAGGATATTTCTAAACAAATTGATGGGTCAATAAACTAGGCATAAAATATAGTCTTTCATTTTTTTAAAAGAGGTTACATATGTATGTAGGTGTCCAGTGAATGCTAGAATTGGGAGCAATCATCCAAAAATGACTTATACACAAACAACTGATAACTTGATTCATGATAATAAATTTACTATCACTTGACTTTTACAAAAAATCAAAAGCATTTTGATGTCAACCCCGTCGCATAATAGCTAAATAAATGTATCTTTGGTGAGGAAGTTTTGTTGTAATAAAACTGGTTGGCCTTTTTGGTACGACTTAAGGAGGGGAATTTTACTCCCATCACTTGGTATACAAATAGAAAATGAAGAATCAATTCGGTAATTGACAAGACACTGAAGGCTTCTTTCAATTTCCTTGCAATCTAAGGGACTACTAAAAACTATGAATTACTCTTAAAGTGTTTTTAATTTGACCCAAAAAAGAGCATTCACGATAAAATCAGTAATTGACATTCTGCAACAGATTTAGTTGTAATTTCCCCATCCATGACTTAGATTAGGGATGTGGATGTCCCCGAGATGGGTCTTGGTCTCAAAACCAATTTTTGAAGATCATGGTCTCGTCTTGCTTCCAAGACAAAGACCAAAGCAAATGGAATTAAAAATTTATTTTATAGAACAAGGATAAATTTTTTCCCCTTCGTCCCGACGTGGTCTGTATCATCCAAATGTCTTACTCCCACTCTCTCTCAGGTGAGATGATCATGACCACAAACTTGATTTATACATTAAGTAACATACTAATGCAATTATGTACTCTCTAGGCCAATAACTAAGGGCCCTTATTCATTACTTTCTTGCTTTTTTTTTTAATTGATTACATAAATATACACCTCATAAAAATATAATTTTATATTTGTGACTTCTTTGCTCCATAGCATGGTTCAATTTTATATACATACATATATATACAATTCTCATATTTCTATTTTATGAGTTGTTTGTTTTATTTCTATTTATTAAAGCATTAACTGAAATAGTGATATTCAAAATAAAGTAAGTAGTATCCCATAAAAAACATGACGTCATTACCTTTTTTCAGGTAATACTACAACTGTGTGTGTACTAACTGCAGTTGTTGGTGTCCTGATTGTTTTTGTTTTTTTAGAAGTAAAGCAGAGTCAGTATAAATTACATGTTTTTATGTTATAAAAGTGTTGTCACATTAAAAAAAAAAGTTATGTTATGACTTGTGTAATAAATAATTCTAATTAAAATTAAGGAGTAAAAAAATCAAACATATGGAATAAGTTTTTTTTTTTTTTAAAAAAAATTAATATGTGGTCAAAAACTAAATATATGATTATATATGGAAATTTCATGGCTTGTGAGTCGTAGATGAGTAGGAAAATGTAAATTTAAATACTCTTATTTGAGTCTTTTTCTGTGGATTTAATGCAATTATAAGCATAAACGAAGGAGTCCTTTTTTGTGATTAAGATTGAACAAATATTTTAATAGGATTTTATATAAAGTTTATCATAATTCAAACTTTGATAAGAGAGTTTGTCTGTCTCTACATAAAAATAAATGTTTAATCAGGGTAGGTAGCATTATGATAAATATGGAGATATTTAGATATCTAGACTTATTAATAAGCACTCCTTACTGTGAGTTTATGTAAATATGAATGTCATACAGGATTCATATTGATATGAATTCAGCTGATGTGTAAACGCATCAACGCAAAATTGCTCTACAAAGATAATTCTAATGCGTGTATCTTATTTTATATGCATGGATAAGTCCTTCATAGGGGTCTACGGTCAATGTTTCGAATTTCGATACAAAATCTGCATAATTTAAATCCACTAGGAAAAAAACCAAATTGCTTCATGAATATGACTGTTAAAGTTTATAAGGACTAGATTTGTGGTCAAGATCACTGATCCCTCAAGATCTAGACTTTGAGACCGAGAACAGAACAAAACCACATCACTAATTAGGGTTATTAAAAATAAAATAAATAGGAGTAATAATTTTTGCCGATATTATGTTTACCCATAGGCCAATTTCAAAAGTTTTTACGCATATTTTACTCGACAGAGTCATTGATAAGACAAAACTGTTGACAAAGTATTAAGGAAATTGAATCAATAACTCATGATAATACAAAGATACATTGATTACATTACACTAGGATTTTTTTAATACATATGTAATACATACATAGGTAACTGACATTTGTCCAGTCAAAACTTTTGTTTTTTGTTCTTGGAATGACCTTATTTTACCTATATGTAGATTAGATTATATCATTTGTCATCAAATGTTTAGTACATAGACTCATACACTATTTGAAATAATTTAACATTATTTGAATGTGTGAGTTTGCTAATGATATCCTCAAGCTTCTTATAAAAATATTTTTGACTTTGATCATAATTATTTAATTAAGTAATGATCAAACATATGTTATTACATTATTTTATATATATTATCATTTACATAGAGTAATCCAAAAATTAACAATTATTTTTGTAAGGGTCAAATATTTATCCTACATTGTTGGTTCCGAATCCATCTTATACAAACTTAGTTGTAAAAAGTACATGCTCTCAACATGGTATAACTTCAATTTATAATGCAAGCTGTATCGTGAGTGACAACGCTCTATACAATATTATACCGAAGGGTTCAAAAATTATCTTCCTAACTATTTACTTTCATATATTTTTTTATTTTCAATAATGACAAACATATTTATTTTACCTTTTGGATTAGTTTGATAGCCGAGTGTGACTTTTCATTTGAATTTTTCTAAACGAACAAATATTAATTTCAAATTTATCAATTGTAATAAGTTTGAGCACATGGGCACTTGATCATGCTTTTTCCAACAGTAAATATTGTGTCCGTCTCAAAAAAATCTGTTATAGTTCCAAAAAAAGGCAGGTCCTCCATGTCCATTGAATTGTGGGTCTTAAGCAGTGGTGTCAATTGCATTTTGTTCCTGATTTTGACAATTCTTCCTGGTGTGAGCGTTTAATTGATATTTATGTACTTCCCTATTCACTTGTTTAAATTTTGCAATTGAATGGAGTAAACTCGCAGATTAAACCACATTATGTAGTTAAGTAAATAGCATCCTAAAAAATATTACATAGGCCCCATCCCATTTCTTCATAACGGTCCCAAAAATAACCATCCTAATAATACTTGAAAATACTAGACGTAGAACATGTAAACAAAACCAAAATCCCAAAAACGAGGATGCAATAATATTTTTAGATTTAGGTAAATAAAACAATTCTTACTCCATTCATCAAGAGGAATTTTTCCGGCTTTTTGGGAACAAAATATACCATTGAATTGGAATGGAGGAACTGCGGGGTTCTAAAGATACTTGCAGATATGAGTTCTCAGTTTTTAAACGTACGGATTTAGGAGGCTAATTGTTCAATCATTAGACAGTATTTTGATTGTATCTTGACACCTTTACTCCCTATAAAAAAGTGAATAATATAATCGACTCAACATCCGTTCCTGCCTTTATTTATTTCTCCCCAGCTGTATAATTATTATTTAATTAATTGTATTTAGGCATTATTCACACTTTAACAACAAGTGGTTTAATTATACATAATTAAACCAAACTTCTCTTTCCAATAGGGGAAAGAGGGTAAATCAATAGCTAGCTGAGAGCAGATTACAAAATAAATTTGTATCCTAGTGGTATAATACCATGTAGAGAGAAGCAAAAAATATGGTCCTTATATTTTTTTTTATAAAGGGCTTTGTGCAAAGCATTATGAAAACAAAGTTGAACGATTTTTTTTTTTTTTTCATTTATATATTACTACTAAATAGGTAGAAAAGTTATAATATGTAGGTTCCTATTCCAAAATCTTGATAATTTGGTGTGTTCCATATGAACATACATAGTATGTAATGTACTTACATATGTATGTACGTATGTATGTAAGATGAATGCAGACTCACAAACATATAAAAAAAGGGCTATATTTTGTGCCTCCGCAACAACAAACACAAATCAAAACAAATAACAACCAAAGACGCTTAGAGTGTAAACAATGTCTTTTATATATATATATATATTTGAGGGAAAAAAATATAAATATACAGTGACAAACAATATTATTGTTGTTTTTGTAGTTATATTAGTAGTAGTAGTTATATTAGGACTTACCCCGTTAACACAAAAGTTTGCAAGTCATTCCTTCTCTCTTTCAATGTGAGTGTGTGTGTTTGTGTTTATGCCCCTAAATCATAGGAGGTAAATATGTATAAGAGTAAAAAAAAAAAAAAAAAGTGGTCAAATAACACACTAGCTAGTAACGCAAAGTCTTCAAAGGATGGATTTATCAGGGAGCATTCATATTTCTGTACTGGATTTCAATTTCTTTTTCATGACTCTGAGGAAATACTTTATTTTGAGTTTCAAATTTACATACATAAGTCAAACTATAATTACTCTAAAGTACATAGAAATGGCCAATATTTTGCATACAATGTCCCATTTTTACAACACAGACAATTTTTATATTAATGTATAGTACATAAAAATATATATTTCACTAATTTGCGGCTCTATTAAAAACGATTTGCTCAACAGCTGCGTTGCAGATAAATTCACTATTCTAATTCCTCTTGAATAAATATCATTTTATCACAAAATAGCAATAGACTGTGTACCAGGGACAGTACAAATAGATTGCAGCATTAATTGCCAAAAAATGTGATTCTACTATGTATGTGCAAGATCAGTTGAGAACCACCGCTCGAAAAATATTCACTGCCAATCCCTACAACTCTTTACCAAATGTACCACATTTAACAAATTACATATATATATATATATATATATATATATATATATATATATATATATATATATATATATATATATATATATATATATATCCCTATATTTCCAAAATGGTTACCAGTTTAAGATCCATACATATCTAAACTGGATGCAATTATCGGCTATACATATGGATAACTCCATTGATTCCTCTGGAATTTAAATACGAGCCTTGAATGCGTGTTCAAAACTTTAAACTCTCATTGCATAGCAGATAGTCGTTTACTCAAGCTAAATAGAAAATTTTTTGTCAGTTTTGATTTGAAGTGAGAAAATAAGTTGTTGTTGACTCAGCGTAATCATAAACGTTTCCATCACCTACATACATACATACATACACCAATTGACAAACATGACAAGATATCAGCTTTATTTGATTTTTTCAATTTCCTTGTGTTTTTATGATAAAAATGAAGCTTCATTTCTATTTGTTTTCAAAGGCACTTTTATTAAAGATGAACTGATATATCGACTGAATATATGTATGTATGTACATACATCTTTTCACACACTTAAATTAACCTAAATAACGGATAATTGTAGAATTAGAAACTAAAGAGATTGGGTCAAGTACTCATGTGGAGTATTACATTTAATCAGTAGAAAGTACATAATTATATCATCTATAAATACAATATTTAATATCTGCCTTTTTATTTTATTGCACATGCATGTAAGACTCGTATAGCTTGTATCACATCACATTTATAAGCTATTTAAAAAAACATAATAAGTGGACTATAGTTATGAATCCACATTACTCGAATAAAATCATTATTTTTATTGAGACGAATCTAATATAAATAATTTTAATGTAGCATTTGTGTAAATACTGTCCTAAATAAATCCTCAAATTCAGTATGAGTCTTTAAAAAAAACACATATTATAATTGTGAGAAGTAAAGTGATCGATCTTGCATGGTGATATAACGAACTATCATTGTATAGTATTCTAAATATATTTAATAACTTTTACTCTGGCCAAGATCAGTGCTTCTCAAACTTTTTTTATCCATGTGTGCATTCATGAGACTGAACAAATTTTTTTGGTCCTTTTACTAATAGAAATGGTATAATTTAGTCATTTACAATGTATGTACCTATTTGTAGATTTGTTGTTCATCTTTGTTTGTTTCTTTTTATATCAATAAATTAGAGTCACGCTACTAAATTTAGAGTCCTTAGAATCGGTAGATGCTACAAATGTAATAACTTATATTTACCACCACATCAAAAAATGACCAAAAAAAGTATCATTTGAGAAAGTCATGTAGATTTTCTAATGACTCATGATACCTACAAGCATTTGCACAATTTTATCCATGTAACCTTTACTAAAAAAACATGAATTCATTCTAAGTAAATAAAGGAGAAGGAGAAAAATCAAAAATCTTCTAGATGCTTTTTTCTTCAGAATACGAAAACGGAGAAAAAGTGGTGAATCAAATTAGTCAACCTTAAGTACAACTTGAGGAGAAATCAATTTCTTCTGATAAGTCTTCCCATATGAAGGTCCTAGAAATTAGTTTGAAGTAGATTAATATATCTCCATCATGAACATAGTTCTATATGTACACACGGGATGACTCCATTCAAGAGCAAGGTAATAAGACTAAGAAAGGTGGAGATCAAGACGCGTTCAAGAGAAAAAATTGAGGAATCAGGAAAACCAATTCACAAATCTACAGAGAATTGCGACAAAGTTACTACATAATTTGCATGTCCGAGTCAAGTCTTGAGTCAATATAGGTAGGTGGATACTTTAGTCGTCGAAAAATTAGGAAGAACATTTCCATTTAAAAAATAAAGGGTTGACGGATTGAGGAATTTTCCATAAATAAATAAATTTAAATAAATAAAATTTTACTGGGTGAAAATGAATAAAAGAAATCCTGAATAGAGAAGTTATTTCAAACCATGAATTACTTTTCTTAAAAGTCTTTTGAAGTCAAAGGACTCAGGCCCATGTTGAGCCTATAGTCCTTTAATAATAATAATAATAATAACTTAGAAAAAATCAAATCACAAGTCATCAAATGAAACACTTAAGTACCTATAATGTACATATATCCAAACTAAGACTTTGTGCATCATATAAATTCTCTTGAAATGTTTTTAATTTATTCATTTCCTCAATATATGACGTATTAGTTATTTTGTTGTTTTTATAAGCTATTTGACTACTGCCGAGAGAGAGAGAGAGAGAAAAGTGCTTTAAATTCAAAAATAACTCTTTAACAACAACAAGAAAGAAATAAAAAAACATGTTAAAACATGTAATTGAATTATTGTGATCATAAAATTCCCATTACAGTTTATTTTGGATATTTTTTTTTTTTTTTTTTTGTATATTAATCACTGATTTATGCCATGGATAAGCATTATATGCACTCTAAATAAACATATATGTATGTAGCTTTGTAAATTATGACTTTAAAGCTTCCAGATTCAATATATGTATATGTACATAAATAGGATAGAAAAGTCTGGTGCTGTTGTCGAGTGTCCCTCTCTTAGACTCTGTAGCTTGAGGATATTTTGGTCAACGAGCAGGTGGAGAATAAAAGCTGTTTTATCCATATTTATGTTTTGTTATTGACTTGTTTTGCCTAGATTAATAGGGAGATTAATGACTCTAGATATATAGATATATATGTACATTGATGAAAAATATATCACTGACTCTATGAGAGCACTTTGATCTTTAAGAATACAAACGTTGAACCTTGGAGATTTGACCTCCATACATGGATTAAGTCATTCATTCCCTCCTAGTTCCGTATCTAATTTGTCATAATTTTGCTCAGAGTTTTTATAATAATTATTATAATTATTATTATCATTATTCAACTTTAGAATAGCTCAAATAAAATTTGTGTGGTCTGAACTTCCATATAACATAAGGACCCAAAATGAGCAAAATTGAATCTCAAGTATATTACGTATTATTTTAATTCCTTGACCACCTATTTCCTTATGTACAAGGATACACATTAATAAAGTTTTTTTTTTTTTGAGTTGCACTGGCTCTAATTAAATTTACGACTTGTATGAATCGTAAATACTCTAGGTAGGCAGTTGAAAAAATACTTGCCAACATAACTATACATATATTGGTATATATATATATTTATATCTGTTTTCAAAAGTCTTTTAAAATATCTTTCATGATACGAAGCACTGCTTGACTCATTATACTTTTAAATAAAGATGCTGGCATTAGGATAAAAAGAACAATTTATACATCTTAATATTATGAAACAATGTTTTTCAACTCGTAGGAAATAGAGTTGTATCGTTGAGATGTGATCAAAATACTCCCACCCCTCCTCAAAAAAGAAAGAAAGAAAAGATAAACATAAATGATCATAGGGAAATGTGGGTCTCATTGCAAGACCAGTTGAGAACCATTCTTACAGAGAACCACAGATTGAATACTGTGTTCAACATATTTTATAAAGGCTAAAAGATGTTTTATTTTTAGGAATACAAATAGGATTAAAAGGGTCATACTATCAAATTTTATGTTTGTAGTATGATGTCCAAGCTAAAAACTCAATTTGGCATTCACTAATGCAGTGTTTTATAAGCTTCTTGATCTGTAGTTCTCCTCCAATGATATTTGCCCACCAGTATGCCTTCCCTAACTTTATTTTTCTTCTTTAATAAAGAATATTTTGAATAAAAAAAATTGGCTTTCTTACTGATTTTCTTTTTGTTGTTGTTGACCCTTTTTTCGTGTCCCTTTCACGCAACGTTACCAAACACGCCTCATAGTCTTGGATACAAGGGTACCAGAATCAATTTGTAACTAGGGAAGGGGCCAATGAACTCTTACTCTCCTCTTCCAACCCCTATAATTGTATTAATACATCACAATATTAAGGTTCTAAGGAAAGAGAGAGCCAAGACTCTCTAAGGCATGGATGGGCAACCTTTGTTCACTTGTGGGCCAAATGATGTTTTCCAAGGCTGACTGCGGGCCAAGAGCCCTAATTATATATTTACAAAATATGCATGCATACATATAAACAATTATTAAACAACCGATTTTACCATTTTTTTCTAAACTATATATATGATAATTATAATTTCAAAAGGTCTCCACGGGCCGAATGAAAAGCTTCCGCAGACCATATTTGGACCGGGAGACGTAGGTTGTCCATGCATGCTCTAAGGAATCAAGGCCAAGAAAACAAAAAATGTTTATGTTTTTTGGGGTTTTTTAAAAATCAAATTTGAATTAACTTACTCTGACTTCCGTTTCGATGTGAAGAACAAGACAAGGCTACAGACTTTGAGTAGTCAAAACTGATTTAAAGAAGCACATCAGGAGTAAAGACTCTACATATGTAGTTACACCCTATAACAAATTAGTCCGTACTTTTTTTTTTTTATGTCGGGTGAACTTCAAAGTAGGCATAGATTAAATTATTTAGTCTCTTTTATTTTCCCTCCCAAATTCTTTGATAATATGTATTTATATTTGATTCCTAAAAAAACGGAATTATTTGTCTTTAAAGGTCTTTGAAAAATAAGGATCAACTGCCCGTTAAAATGCATGTCCTAGAATGAGGAATGTCTGTGGGATTGTATGTACTTCTAGCTACATACGTAGGTATCATTCTTTAATATTTACTATTTGAAGTGCGTGTACATAGTAAAACGCTACATAAGACTTATGAACATACATAGAATAGAAATAACAATGGTACAAAACCTGAAATGAATATTTGTGTGAGTAAATTGTTATGATTATTATTATATGACTCCGAATTGATGCATAGAGGTCCAAAAAAATAGACTCAAAAATTTTATTGTGATAAATAAAATGCCTTTAATACAAATAAGTTTTTTTTTTTTTTTTTCAAAAATAAAACTGCTCAACATAATAAAAATGAAGTTATATAATTTGTTCCTGAGTGGCTCTGTTATTCTCCATCCATGATGTTGATTTGATGTATCTATTGTTTTTTGCCTCATCTTATTTTTGTCCTGAATTGACAATTATTATTATTCCTGAATGATGATTATCACACAATAATAAACTATGCATTTATTTAAATTAATACAGTATTATTGTATTAGTGCAGGATATGAACGAATGATCAATAAAGGAATAGATAAAAAGGATAATTCAGAAAAGGATTATCTGAGCAAATACAATTCTAACATAAAATTAAAGATTCCCAAATGTTGTATGTATACAAAAAAGACATTGCTCACGGCAACTCGACGCAACCCTATCTCATATATTGTATTCATTATTATAGAAAGGGTTGAGGAAAAATATGAAACATATTATGAAGATAATATTAGGCTGTTTTTTTTGTATTTTTTTGGCTCTAATTTGAGATTACTTAAGTTTACTTTTCCTTTTGGTTCTTGCCTTAAGCAAATCAAAGTTTGGAGAAATGCTTCCTCAATAAACATTTTAAAGTCGACTTTTGGTCCCCTTTCATCCTTTTCAAAGTTTCGTGAGAGATCTTTAAATTAATTATTTACATGCTTAGCAAGATACAGGGACAAGAACACGAAACTTTGTATAATGTGTTTTTTTATTTCCACAGGTTGCCTTTCAAAAGAATAGAGACACTGCCCACATGTTAATGTTGTGATCAAGATCAAAAAAATATTCTTTATATAATATACATATATCTATATGTACACAGAGAAAAGGAAATTAATATTCTATATACTGTATATTTCGGCGTGTAAGGCGACCGTCAGATAAGGTCTGACTTTTATATCGGTTGTATAAGACAACCCACAATTTTTTGACTTTAAGGGTCATCTCTTACGCCGAAATATACGTTAGTTTCATTGAAAGAGTCGAGACAAGATAAAAAATTAGTCTGTCTACCCTCATTACCTGATCTGAATTTTCTGGGCTATGCCTAGGAATGTAAAAAATATGCAAAATGCCGCGTGTGAGATTTTGTGGAGTTGGCACTTCGAACCGTACTTTTTGTTTTCCAAAGCTGTTATCATTTTTCCTTTATTACTACTGAGGGGAGAACATCTACCTGATAGTAAAGATCTCGCATGAAGGAATACATGCATTAAGGTTCATAAAGCAAATAAAATGTAAACAAAAAGGGCTCAAGTCCTCGTATAATTATTATTAGTTAAAAATATATAATTTCCTGACATTAATTTCAGTTAATTTTCTGCCTCTCATCTATGGTATACATACATAATGTTATTACTTATTATTGATGTCTTCATTTCTATATGTATATAAAGGAGAATAGCAGTTTGTAGCTCAGTAAAACATCATGACAGCTGCAGCTGCTTCCCTCTCAACATTCATCAAATTGTCAGAGTTACCAGGTTGATGATTTTCTCTTTTTTTTTTATTTTACACACCCCATTTGCATAATTTTTACATTCCTAGCTATGCTATATAGCCACAGATACAGAATGATTCTTTACGGTCAGACATTCAAATATCAATGTGCTAAAGACAGAAGGGACTGAAATAATGTCCTTATTGAATTATTCATACGTAAAAGTCCTGGCATTCCAATTATTCTTATCTCCATTCTCGTGGATAGAAAGATTGATTTATAGAGATGTTTTTTTTTTGGTAAAGATCAGTTAAAAATGATAATTTTATTAAGAGAGCGCTTTCACATGACGTCATGCCTCCAGAAGGTTAAGAGATGAAGTACACTTGCTCCTACATATGTATGTACATATGTAAAACTTTAGTTTTTTACACGTTTTACAGCCTTAACATTTTTGTATAGAAATGAGCTTATTTTACTTCGTAGATATACATTTAACATATGTACATCTAACAACTATGCTTCCAACAGGGAACAGTGTATCATACTATTAATTGACGTCAATGAAAACACTCCATTTTCTATGGAATTTCCTCATTTAGAGGCTCAAATAACCACATTGTAGTATTCAATTTAGGAAGATATTTCAAAACTTTAATTGTGTATGTTCCTCAAATTGCAACAAGGTAATTCATTTCTGATTTTGGACAAGTTTGAATGTGTTTTTGAGCCTCAAATACTTATTTACTCCTTGCCTTACTTGCAGTATAGTTGTAAACTCTATGTAAATACAGTTTGACCATTTTTCTTTATGATTAATCCAGAAGTTAGGATGAAACAGGACATACATAGAATAGAGTGTAGGTAGTTAAAATAAGTGTTCCTTAACTTTTAGTCACATTTCATGAACTCATTGAAGTATGTGGGTATTATTTATACGTAAGTTAATTTAAAAAACATGTACAAACAATAGATTTGTTTTATTATTACTACGATTATTTTTGTAGCGAAAAAAAAAAAAAAACATCAAAAAAACAGACCAATATTCACCTGAAGCTAATGCTTAATTATTATCAATGTCCAAAATATACTATTATTATTTTGATAAAAATAAATAGGAAAAAAATATAAGATACAACATACCAACATACATATAATAGGTTTGTAGCAAAATAATGTTTTATTATTTGTTTACAGACTTTATTTTTGGGTTTTTTTAGGCCTCTTTTTGAAATACAGGTGAAGCATGTAAAGGTATTACATACTTACATACATACATAGGTAATTTTGAATGATGTACGTACATATACGACTGACATTTATTTTTTATTTTTTAATATTTGGATATTTTGTATTTAAAACCATCATTTGTGACATTGAGTGGAAGTTGATGCATCCAGGAACAAGAGATGAGTAATTTTGTGCGAAATACATAGTTTGATGATTTTGTTAATATATAGAGCCATATATATATATATATATATATATATGGTTCGGATTTGTGATCCAGAGTTTGAAGATTCAACAATTATAGTTAGCACAATTTGACCTGCTTTGGTACAAATTATTATTAAAGTGGCCGGAAAATGACATTGCTCTAAAATACATTTGCGATTGTTCGTTGCTCACATCCACTTTAATTATCCTACTAGACAAGTTGCAGTTTACATATATCATACTGGATAAACTTCTTTAGCAAGCTGCTTAAGTGGTGTAAATCCTGGACATGCCTTTTTCCTCTGTGTCGGCAGGGTTAAATTGTAGGATAAATCCCGCTAGTTCAATATGTTGAACCATTTTTACTATACACGACGAGCTTTTGGGGAATAGCAAAAACACACTGTAGTCTCCCTTCAGCTGATTTTCATCATTTGACTCTTATGATTTAAAGCAGCTGAGTCTACGTGTTATGAACTCGTAAAGGGTATTCTTATTATTTCTAATTTTGATGCATAAAAATATATTAAATCAAGGATTGCGAGTCCTTTTTTGAATTTTGAATATATTACAAGTAGTAACGATTGGTTTGTGATTGGTAAAGTTTATAAATATATTGTATATCTATATACTTGTTGGCAACAAGGAAAATACAGAAGGGTAGCTACCATATGTTTTTCCAAATTTTTCCTTTCCCTTTTGTCAGTCGAGGTTGCGAGTGGACAAAAAAGCTCGACGTGATAAGTAGACAATTAGATAGTATTGAATTAACTGCCAATGACTATTTTCTTGACTATTGTAATTTGAGCTATGCTTATGTTTATTCAAATGATGTTATTTACAATAAATTTGTTTTAGATTGCTAATAATACGATATTTTTTCTTTGAATCAATTCTGCCCAGGCACAGCGTGGTATGAAGGTAACCCGCTCTTTTTTCCTCTAATACTTAGTGTGTCACAATCATCAATCTCTTCATATTATTTATTTAAAAAGCATATATTAATCGAAGTTATGTAAATTAAACATACTCAGAAAAGTCTTAGAGACATATATATATACATACATACATAGGTAGATATTAACTGAATAATAAGTTATTGACACATTGTTGATAACTAAAATTATTCTGTGTTTATGTTTATATTATAGGGTTGAAGAAGTTAGGGCACACGGAGGAAGAAGCCATTTGTAAATTACCTTCATGAACAAATTTAAAAAAAAAAACATTTTTACGACATTAAATTTCGAATAGGATGTAATTGAATCAAATGAGAGCACTTTTGTTATAATCAGTTTATGGATGTACCTCAATATTAAAACAAAATAATAATAATTATAATACTTGATTGTAAAATTAGTTGACAAAATGATCACTTTCTAGAGGATTAGTCAAATACTACACACATCATCTCCTTGTACATAATCATAATCATTATCAGGAAGGAGGGAAGGAAGGAAATGTATTAATTAATATTTCTAGTGATATTTTCAGAGTTACTTAAAAGAAATTTTTAGTTGACGTATCAATGTACGATGATATGAATCAAGTTCAAAGATAAATAAATGGAATATTTTACAATGCAGGGGTTGTCATATTGATAAACTAAACATCTTATTTAACACTAGGATTGAGTAGACCTTCATTGAGTTGTTCTTTTTTTTTATTTTGTATGTATATGAAAATAGAGGATATCAGATACAACAAATCATAGCACCCTCTATATGGACATTTATCTAACTATCTACTCGTTAGATGGCGCTCTTTGCATTACATATGTTAACTAACTTGTGTTGCGTCGGTACTATTTTTTTTTTTTTTTTTTAATTAAGTCCTTTGGATCATCCTTTCAAAAGACAGATACATTAATTGGTTAGTTAACATTGGTAGATAGGCATAACTGACATATATGTACAAGGAATTTAGTCATTCAAAATTCACTTTGTGAGGTTTGATATATCATCACTCAGATTTAATAAATGTAGCTTTATGTATACTAATTAATAGTATAGGGCCTTATTGACATTTCTACAAGGGATATCCACATCTTAATCACACATTTATATGTATAAATAAAATATAATGTGTTCCAGAATAAAATACAATATTCGAGATTGGAAGACCTCAGTGTAAATATGTAGTCATAATCCTCCAAGAAACAATACTGTGGTAATAATAATTATTCATATATTTATTTATTTATTACTTTGATGAAGATAAGACTGATTTTCCTGTTTTTTTTTTTTGTTTTTGTTTTTTTTTGTTTGTGTATTTTGTGAGGGATATGAGGGATCAAACGGTGTAACTTAACTCTTCTGGACTTAAGGCCTTGCTCGTAAATGAAGGGTTTTGGAATAAGGTATCCACTCATGCCTACTAATAGCTATTTAAACCATTCAGTGTAACTAACTTACATAAGTAAGTAAGTTATTTCTTTGGATTTTTTAAATTTTTTAAATCGAGAGGGGGGGGGGGGGAGAGGAAGGGAGGAATTAAAATGGCTGTCTAGAAAAGAAAAGAAAAAGAAGAAGGTTAAAATGGCGTTCTAGAAAAGGAAAAAAAAAGAAGAAGAAGGCATCCTGCAGTTTGTTGTCAATTGTAAATACATAATTGACGAACCCTTAAATAATGAAATTGAAATATAATATATAGTGTAGGGATCTCCTTAATTAAGACATGTTTTTTGTAGATACTCTAAAAGGTGTCTTTTGTTTTGTGTTGTTGTTATTGTCTTGCACTAATTGTGGTCGCACTGAAAGTAATTATTTATCAACATTGAATGCACAAAACTTACAAAATAAACAAATAAGGCTAAGTTAAGGGAGATTGGCAGGCATGTAAATTCTTGCATGGATAGACATATAGTAGTGCCTGATTGCAACAATCCTTATTAATCCATTCAATCCAGAAAAAACATGCTTCCAATCTAATTCTACACGAGGTAGGGACTTCAATAACTTATATTTAGGTATAACTAAATGTATTTATCACAAAAAAAAGAGATTGCAATGCATTCTCACATATTTTCAAGTGATTCCCTCGTACCACTTACAAGTTATTACTAAGGGTTTTTATATTATGTTCTAGCTAAACAACAAGAGGATGTTGGACGTGCATTCATATACAAGTTACATATGATCATGCATATGACGAAGTTTACTTGAAAATAATTCAGCTACATATTAATTATGTAGATACGAGCTACATTCAAATCTCATCATTCATTTTTTTTTTTTTTTTAAATATAAGGGCATAGGAATGAATTTTCACTTTATTTAGAAATAAAGTTCAAAAGGGATCAAAGTAAAGCCTACTATCAATTATATATTAATATGTTGTTGTTTTTGCTTTCATGATTTATATTGTTGTTGTTATTATTATTATTATTATTTTCCTGTACTATTTATATGTTGATTGCGAAAGACACATAACGAGCTAGTAATCAAATATTAATAATATATTAATAATAATGATATATTCGGACGTGAATAAATAATTATTCAATTGGCTTTCCTTTCTTCTTTTGGTTGTTGTTTTAGGACAAAGTAAGTATGTACATGGTTAAATATGATTTGCATTGTGTTTGCACACATTGGTTGCACACTTTGCGCCTTAATCACCCAGATATGAGCAAAAATATCATCAACCACATAATTACATACCAAACTTGTATTGTAAGCTGACTTTAAAGTATTTCAAATATTATGTTCTAATTTGTATATACTGTATAAGAGAATGGTATCTCCAAAAAAAAAAATCCCACCAAAACGGGGGTGGGGAAACATGTTCCTGTCAGATTTTCTATAATTAATATTCTTTTCTTTTTTTGTTAGCTATGAAGTTTTACTCTGAAAGTGGATGAGTTGAACTCAAAAAAGCTGTTGTGAAGCTACCTATAAACAATCCCCTAAATTACTAAATGAAAAAAAGGTGCCACAATTAGAGCAAATTGTGGGTCGATCACCAACTAATTTGAAGGCTTTTATCTATTTCTTCTTGGAGAAAAGGTTGAGGGATACAATGGATGGTATAGTCTTGAAAAAAAAAATGATTCAATTGATACAGAACCACGTAGAATATGTACATATAGTTATAATTTGTTAAAAAAAACTGTCAAAAATCCCCGCAAAAATGAACGTTAAAAGCCACAACACTCATATAAAAAATAACTTGTCATTATTATGTCACTCACGACTCCAAGGTCAATCAATGCAGGGCATGATGAAAGTATGCAACTTTCTAAAATATTAATAAAATATGGTTTTTGCAAGTATTGTTTTTTTATTATTTATATGTTAGGGGATCCATATTAAATAAACAAGCAAGGAAATATACATATATATAAGGTTGTAATTGTAGTCGAGTCAAAGAGTATCAAATGCTTATGAATAAGTAATAAAATCCATGATGTCTCTTGAGGAATGTCAATTTGGAGTCAGTTGATCAATAATTTGATAGGAAACACGAACAACAATTTAATTGAAGTTCATTTTCGTTTTAATGTTCAAATAATTCTTTTTTTTTTTTTTTTTCTTTTTTGGAAGAACTCCATTGTGTATCAAATGTAGGTCTGATATTCAACAATGTACCACAGTTGCCTGGAAATTAAAATGAAAATTTCCCTGATTTAGAATCAAATTGATTTTTATTTATTTTAAAATAAGGAAAAATTGTTTCTTTGTATGTGTTGTTTTATGAGCTTTCATGTATTAGTGTATTTTGTATACGTTATTGTGAAATTATTACTCAATGACTTTTTTTTCCTTCTCGTTCCTATGCATGAGGTATATATGTACATTGAGTTATAGCTTATGACTTACATCAATGTCAAGTTTACAAATATTAATATAAGAATCAAGGTTCTGCCAATGCTCAAACATTGGTTCCTTTTTAAAATCTATATAAATTTTGATTAATTATCTTTCATGCTTCAGTGTTAAAAAAATAACTTTCATAGCTCTTAAATGTGAAGATCCTTTCTTGGACAAATATGGTATCTTATTATAAGTGAGTCAACCTCTCCCATTCCCCTCTAAACTTGTAGGATATAAAATGCACCCATATTCTTTAATTTGATATATATAATGCTTTAAAAAAAAAGTTTTATTACATACGGAAACACATGTGACCAAAAAAAGAGAATTTCAAACACATTTATTTGCATTCAGGCTCTTACCTTTGTTCACTAGCAACTTTTAAGATCCCTAAATCCGCACCATATCAATTTTAGGCTATGAGAGTCTCCCCTAATAAATGTGTAATGTAGCATTGAATCGATTTACACATGGATTTTAATTACCTAAATATTTTTTTTTTTGTTGTAATTACTAATTTGCCAGACCTTTTTCCATTTGTATGACCTTTTATTTTATCTTTTACAAATACATTTCATTTATTAAATATTTGATGTGTCTTTGTTTTTGTTTTTCCATATATTTTTATACAAGGTGCTCCAAATTTGAGAGTCAAAACTTTGGTTTTAAGATGTTTTTATTTCCTACAATTTCATTAAAAGTAATGGCTATTGTAATTAAAAAAATAAATAAATAAATCCTCTTCACCCTTTTAAAAAAATGCAATTTTTTAGTTATGAAAAATCTTAAATACCAGTATATATAATAATTCTTGTAACCAGGAAGAATGAGAAAATTACTGCAAATGACACATTTAATTTATTGGATTTTTTTTATTACTTATTTTAATAGTTTTGAGACTTTAAAAAAAATACCATAAAACATTTATTTAGACAACATAATGCACTTATTAAGCTCAAAATTGTTCATCAACTGATCCAAACGTAACTTTGTACCAAATTTGCAGATAATATATATATTTTTTTTATTACCCAATCAACCAAAAATAATAATTAATCAAGTTCTCAAATCAACTTTTTGTATTTCATCTACCTAACACTTAAATCCATTTATTTATAAATTTATAAAAACAAATGGATTATAACTCTAGCTTAAACAACAGCAAACAGTTTATAATTTCAATTGAATTTTGTTAAATACTAAATCAAGTCAAATATTATTATTAAATTTGCTTCTAACAAATCTAATGATGACTCAATAATTTTATTGATATCCCAATTATTATGAGCATTGTGTAATATTATAACATAAACATTCGAGCAGTTTCCAAAATAGAGCTTTGTGTACCTTTATAAACATAATATGTTTATGTTGGTAATTTACAGGGTCTTATGTATTTACCATCAATTCATTATACAATTATATTTATAACTTGAGAGATAGCTAAGACAGAACCAAATCAATCTATCTACATAATATTAACGTTTAAGATGAAGCAATGTGTCCTTACACTCCATCATACATCAATTCTATGTTTGGAATGAGTCATTTTGAATCACTCACGTGCTCTAATTTATTTGTATATTGTATTATGATTTTATAATCGTGAATGTTTGACTAATTCCGTAGGAAAATATTAAATATCCTTTGTAAAATATTCCTTGGAAAAATGTAGCATGTGAACTCAAAATTTAATTACATGTTTCACAATATATATATATATATATATATATATATATGTTGATTCTTTCCACTTGTTACCCTTTTTTTGTTTTAGGCCTTCGACGTGGTCTTTTAAAATAGTCATTTCAGTGCATTCAAAGTTTGTTACGAAATCTTGTGCTTTTTGGTCAATGAGTAATATTTCTCTCTTTTGGTGTGAAGATAAGACGATCTAAACAGTACGAATACATGAGATGAGTCACACTGAAGTAATTCCAAAAAATATCAATTGATAATTGCATTTTGTACTTTTTGTGTGTTATTTCCAGAAGAAGAATAAAATTTTGATTGCTTCATATGCACTACAAATAGCAAAAAATACGGGGAAATTTGAATTTAATTTTTTTTTTTTATTATTCCAATAGCCATATATGTATTTATTTTTAAGATAGTGCTACTATCACTGACATCTGTGCCAAATTACACGGCCAAATATTAGTTAGTGTTTGAGATACATGTCCTTTAGTAAACTGCTAAAATCGAATTTTTCGGTTTTTTCTTTAATTTCTGAAAAATGATGACACAAATGCAATTTAGAGAAATGTTGTGTAAACCAAATAAGTTTAAATGAATATTCCAGACTGGTTTCTTTTGAAATTTTGAGAGTCTCTGCTTTATTTCTTGAGATTCATAGCCTGTAACTCAAGAAACCGATCATCCGATCTGTAATTTTAAGAGCATATCTAAACTCAACAGCTATTGTTCTGTAATTAATTATTAAATATTAATTATTGATTTATTTTGATTATTATTAATAAAAGTTTGACAATTAACATTGGTACACGTGCATTGCATCAGGGGGCGGACTCGTAGTGAGGGAGGAGAAAATGAATTTTGATGATTATATCAGGAATTTTTTGATTCCCGATACTTTTTGACCGTAGTAGCCTCTTGATCGCAAATCCTCATTTAAACTCATACGTGGATCTAGAGTTATTTCATTAGCTATTGATCATTTAATGAAATTATATATAAATGAATGATTTAATTATAAACTATACCATGTAGAGTATCTGTGAAATATTTCAATTACAAGGAGCTTTCAATAAATGGTCATTATTTAGGGTAATAAGTGCAATAAATAAGTAGAAATTATGGTGAGAGTGTCATGTATAATATAAAAATTAATTTAGGCAGAGGAAATTAATTTTATATAAATAAATAAATATGATGTACAAATATCATGACACTCAAGTTCATTTTATGTGATTCAACTCTTTGCTCTCATCGCAACATATTCAATATGATATTTACATAACCTCTCATAACTATTTTTAAGATACTCTACGTTGTCTATAATTATATTATTTTTCATGTCATGCATGGATTGAATTTGAGAGTCTAGAAATATATGCATACTCCACATACAATCTATAAAAATGACTTACAGTTAACTTTGAGAACTTAATTTGTGTATGTATTTTAGAGGAATCCTTTAATATAACTTCCTCTCATTGACGACTATGGGATTAAGTTTATATAAAACCATAGGAGCAACAGTGTTTTTAAAATAAAGTACAATTGTAATTTGCTAAATGCTGCATTTCAAAAATTTAATTGACAAATTATGTATATATATATATTTATATGCATAATAAGTGGAAGACTGTATTTGAGAACGATTCCCAGGGAGTGTTATGTACTCGTAAACAAGCAAGCAAGCAAACAAACAAACAAACAAAAGCACCATACTTATGACTTGAAGCACACAGTTTATATTCTTAAAAATAAACTTTTATAGAGTCGTTTTTATACATTATTATCATAATGGCTTCGTTGAATATTTTACAAGTCTTTGGCATGTATGTGGATTGTCCAATTACATACATATACATATGTGCAGAAAACGTTTTACGTCACTGATATTTTATTATTGTTGTGTGTACATACAAGCACAACACTAAGCCTAAATGAAAGAGTCACTATAAACAACAAGGTTTTTGTTCTAGTACATAAACATATAAATACATATATATAATGTTGGTTTTCCTGATAACTTTGCTATGTTATTTCTCCTTGTCATTTAACCAAGGTATATGCAAGTAGGTACTACGTGAGGAAAGTAGGTTGAGACATTTTTTTTTATGTACTCATGAACGTTATTAATGAAATAATAATAATTATTATTATTATCGCTATTTATTTGATATTCCATTGAGGAAAAAAAAACGATTATTTCTACTTTCTAGAAGAAGGTGGAATGATTAATATTAAAATATTAATTGTTCCAGCATTTGAACATATACATATGAAATGATGAGATAAATGCAAGCATATTTGCATTAGCTGCCTAATAGTTGCTTGTATTTCCATCATCTACTCCACGACATAAAAAACAAATCAAACCATTGGGATCAACTCCAAAGTACATACTCATTGTAATTGAAACTATTCTTAAATATCTCCTCCAGGCCATTCATGCAAGAAAAAAGACATATTATATATATATATATATATATATATATATATATGACAGCTGTTTTTATTTTCATATTATATACTTAGTCTTTGCTGCATGATGCTTTTAAATGCATGAACATAGTTCTTAAAGGCTTTCACATTTGTATGTATACCTGCAACACATCAAAACTTTCTATACATATATGTTATATTTTTGTTTGCCGTTGATTTGTCGTCCACTCTTGGCTCTTATTATTCGTGTTGTAATCAATTTGCTTTGCTCAACTCGAATTAGGGTTATTAAGTAAGGAACATGTTGACTCGGAGAAAGATATTTTTGATGAGGAATTCGTAGCATATATCGTCCTTCGGCTTTAGGTTAGCGAGCTATTTCATCAGCTCAGTCGGTTTTATATCCCCTAGAGGTTAAAGTTTGACTATCCAAGGATTGACTTTATCCAATTGCTTTGATTCTATGGAGAACATGGAGAACGTGCTAACATATTATAATTTCAAAATTCAGACTGACCTTCCTCTGGGACGAACCACGTCGTCCATTGATCTTCCCTGTAAAATGAAGAAGGTTGGATGGAAACGATACTGGACTTCATGTCAGACATGCTGGATGTAATAATCATTGATGTTTCTTTGTATAGTGCTCTCTAAATTAATATTAGTTGTTGATATCTTCCTATCTAGATATAATGCAGGGACGTGGATGTAGAGCAAACTGATCCAAATTGATGGCAAGACTCTTTTTTCGACAACAAAACATTCTTCAGTACAAAGAACAAAATAGGTTCTGTGAGACAAGTTTGTGTGTCAACGAAACAAAGTATACAAAACTATTGAAAAATGTATATGTATACCCTAAAGTGTTCCTTTTTTAAAGTAATTTTTCTTTTGATTGCAGTATGGTCTTTTCTGCTGAATGGAATGAAGAATAAACTATTTTCAAAGTTGCATGGCCCTGATGCCATTTTTGGGTCAAAATGGGTCATTTTTAGATGTTTTATACCCTTCCAATTTTAAAGATATGGACCAATTATTCTTACCCTATTATTTCATAGACTTATTAATCTATTTAAAACTTTGATGTCTTGAAAAGTGTTCTTACTATATGTTGCTACAAGTGACGTTATGATATATTCTGCTATTTTCCCCCAAAAAAACATTTTTATAAATATAGGATAATATAAAAATGCCCACATTTTGAAGAAAAAAAAAACATTCGTACTAAAAATGGAGCTGATTATTGTGTTATGAATATGTGATATCATTTGTATAAAATTAGCCTTTTCACTTATGAATTGATTTCAGTGTACTTATTTTATATTTAACCCTCAAAAAAGCCCCCTTTTTTTTTGTTTTTAAAGTATCAGCATTTGACTTATAGAAATGAAGAGTATTTTGTATTTTCATATTAAACTTGATTCGATGGAACTCCCTTAATAAAATATGAAGTATACTCTTAAGTATACATATATATTCATTCCCTCAAACTACCTGGGAAATTGCATTCCTTCTCCACCTGTTAAACCAACAGACAATACTATAAAATGAGGTGGGAGGGAGGCTTATACTACTATTGAATTAATAATATATTCAGCAGAACCCAGGAAATTTGAACACCTGTGTACTCAACATATTCGAAGTTCCACGCAAATATATTGTCGACAACCTTGCCTCTGAGCTTCAACAAACTTCAGAGTCTGACCCTACTCACATGACTTGTGTATTATGCTCAAATGCAACCAGCTGCTGGTGTTGATTTGAAACTTGACTTCATCGCTTCGCAACGCTCCTTTCGAAAACGAATTAGCATTGAGTTCTGGGGTTCTACTGAATATACATATATGGTTTTAGGGGGACTTGTAATTAGATATGACCAAAATGTTGAGATAGTGTTGAGTTGAAGGAATGAATACAAATATCAGATGGTACCACAACCTCGGTAATCAATTCAGCCTTCTCGGCATCGTTGAGGCAAGAACTTCCTACAATTATAATCAGTTTAATTCATGCTGCTAAAGAAAGGTTGACCATTCTCCTGAATTTATTACAACTCAAATTCCATTCAGTCCTCTCTATTTCTATCAGCTATTGAGTATTATTTAATAGTGTAGATAAAATGGATTAGAGGAATGAAAACCCTTTCCTGGATTAGTTATATATTGAATATTGAGATCAATAAAGGGTTTATTGAATATCAAAATCAAACATCAATATTTAGAGGTTTAACCTTTGTATGTTATACATATGATATATAAATTTATTTTCAAATTGTTTTAACTGTTTTTATAACAATATATGTGTCAAATCAACAAGAAATCAAGTTTATCTGAATATGAGTTAGAGCTGCAATCATATTTTTGAAGATATTTTCTTTCGTTTGTATTAATAGGTTATTTATATTAATTAAATAATTACTCCAATAATTGCAATTTAATTATAGGGGAAAATACCAGCCACAATCAAGAATAAAAAGCACCTGGTATTTATGACTATGTTGTTACTATTACTATGATTCATGGTGAGCATGATGGCAAATTAAGTGGATTCTTAATAGTTTTTAAATAGATGAACTGGTTTTAGCCAATTACAACTAAATAAATCTCTGGGGCTATGAAAAAGATGGACGTTCTATCAGGGGCCATATCGGCTCTTTGTGCAGTCGTAACATTTATCCCATTCCTCAATTGGATAGACAACAGTCCTTGTTCTCTTAATTAAAAGTGATATTTTAGCAAAAACCGTGCGCAATAGGTCTTAAAATGACTCCTAAATATTTGACCGTTATATTTATGAAGTAAAAAAACTTAAAAGTGGATTTTCTTCTTTTCAATATTTGAAAACAAACTTGATTTCTTGTTGACTTGACACATATGGCAATACAAATCAAAATCTTCACTCATCGCATAATATTATTTTACTTTCAGTAGTCGGGGAAACAAGCTCTCCTTTCAATCAACATCACGACAACCTTTTTGGGATAAACAAAAATACACTGTATTCTCCCTTCAGCTGATTTTCATCATTTGACTCTTTTGATTTAAAGCAGCTGATCACACGTATTATGAGATCAAAAAGGGTATCATTATTATTTCTGATTTTGATGCATAAAAAATATATTAAATCAAGGATTGCGCGCCCTTTTTTTGAATTTTTGATATATTATATGCAGTAAATATTTGTTTGTGATTGGTAAAATTTATAAATATATAGTATATCTAAATAACAAATTCTGCCAAATATTAACGAGTTGGCAACAAGGAAAATACAGAAGAGTAGCAGCTACCAGTTGTTTTTCCAAATTTTTCCTTTCCCTTTTGTCAATCGAGGTTGCGAGTGGACAAAAAAGCTCGACGTGCATATTTCTAAAAAGTAGGATTGTATCGGTTCCATAATTTTGACATGCCGTCCCGAACAACAATAATAAGAACGGGGTCTGAAACCAAGGAAATATGACGTCATCTCGTGATGTCATCATCCCTATACATACATAACTCATAATTCGTAATGTATGTGATCTTTGATTAGGAGAGGGTAGAGTGACCCACATCCCTAAATACAGCTTTTTAGGTTGACATATGATCTAATGAGTACACCTTTGCAATATTTAATCAAGGAATACTTTTTTAATCGTATATTTTTATAATTTATATTTCATCATTTTATCGTCCATTTAATTAAACTTCTTATAAATGATATTCTGTCATTTTTCTCATAATTCAATACATACCTAAATTGATATATTTATGAGTACATACCTATATATAGCATAATACATGTTCACCAAACTACATACATACATTATACTTAAAAATCTAATAAATAAATGCTATTCCTTAATTAAAAATGCATTAAAAATCTCTTTAATTATGGGTCTTCAAAGTTTGTTTTATCGATTATAAGTTTAAAGAACTTCTGGGCGAATAAGGTTATAGCTATGTAAATTCTACTTTTGAATAATTTAAAGATATTTTGATAATTCAAAAAAGTTTTTTTTTTTTTTTTTTTGTTAAACTAAACACATAATTTTGAACAAGTTTTTTTTTTTTGTTTTAATGTTATGTTAGACTAGTGATGTGTGTTGATAATTTCTGTTCATTCATTATTGTTCCATATTATAAATGAACCAAGGTATAATACAACACCAAACCGTCTTTTTTTTTTTTCAGAATAATTTTTAAACAAAATATCAAATAAACTTGACACATGTTACAACTTTACCTCGAGCATTATTATGACTATGATTTTCAAGGGGTTTTGTTGTGTTTGTTATACCCAGTGCCTATTTTATTAAATTATATTTTTCATATAAGTTTCTTATAGAGTTACTATTATTTCAAGTGCAAAGGATCCAATTACTTTAAAATGAATCTATATATATATATATATGTATAAATTCAATTTAGGATTTCATGTGTCAACAGCTCATTTTATAAATATTTATAATATCTGATCACCGACATTACTTATATTATTATAATTCACGTATTTGAAATAAATAAAATTACCCTTCAGGAGATTGGTCATAATGAGTTAGTCAATTGAACCTAGGTACTTAAATAGAATAGCTGTACACTTTTACTTTTGTGTAATGGATTTAAAAAAATGTATACAGTTTGTGTTTATAAGGTAACAATAATTATGAAATAAGAATAAGAAATCCATTTTAATTCCTTCTTCCGTCTAAATCAGTGGTTTTAAATAGAAGGTGAGGCTTAGAGGGGAGGTAAAATTGTAACCGTCGAGTGAGTATAATGATGGGGTTCTTAAAAAGAAATTGGTGAGTCAATCCATGATCATAATTACTGTTCCAGGGAGTTAATAATCATGGCCCTTTAATCATAGACTCAAAAGAAACTTGGGTTCATACATATATGAACATTTGTTGACTAAATTTTACTCCCCAAGGCTTTGTAGGTATGTCCTATGATCTACTGAATCAAGGAGCAAGTGGAAATATGACACAAATAGTTGTTACTAGAATTAAAACGGCAGGCACGCCGTTTTAATGCATTAAATTAGAATGAGTGGGAACATCTAAATACCCTCCAGCGATCTCAAATTTTACCTCCTAAGCTTTTAAATTGCATTTTGATCTCAAAGTTAGCTTCATAGGGATTCATGCTATATTAATTTAAATTTGTAATACATAGGTTCACCTTTAAGATATCAAAGTATGGGGGGCAGAATGAAGTCAGTTGCTACCGAATAGACAGATGTTGCAATTTAAAGAGTAGTCTTCCTTATAAGCACGGTTTTTTTTTTTTTTTTGGTATTTAAGATTATATATTATCTATGTATAAGTTAAACTGTCTAATGGAACTTTCATCCTTACTACACACTTGTACCAGTGACAAACCTACAAACATTACTTGATATTGTTCAAACGAAACGAACACTTACATATACGGAGATAAACTTCACTTTAAGGAAGCTATTTAACAACAATGCATTTTTAAATTTAAGTCCCTATGTATATATGTATAATAAATCGTATTATGTTGTAAATAAAAATTAATTAGGCATAGCAGGGTACTGATTTGATCTATTAAAACATTATATGTTTAGTGTGTTCAGTATGAAAAGTACTTATTACATGTATTAAAAAGGTCTGTTCTGGTCACATGAGTTAAAACATATTTAAAGCTAGACTGAGTAGACAAACTAAACATATACATAGCTAAACTTGATTCCTCAATTTAAGCAGTTTATAGTATATTTGTATATTCTGCAATAGGCATCATATTAGTTCTATTAGAATTTGAAATCCATACGTTTGAATATCATTAGACAGTTATGATATACGAATTCAGTTGTATGTACATACTTAGATCAGATTGGATTTTTTGTTTGTTTGTTTGTTTGTTTTTGTATGAATGAATTTGAATCATATTTTCTAGAAGTTAAATACAAATTTGGTAGGGAGTGTGTGAAACAGAGAGAAACAATCCTATGCACGTACAGATGTATTAAATAAATTTAATTGATGACAAGTGGTTCCTATAAGAAGCAATAATAAAAATGATTAAGGACATTGTAGCCTCAGTCCAAGCAATGTTATAGAAAACGAAATTGATAGAATATGGAGAACACTATTAAGATAAATCCATTTAAATATAGGTATGTGAATCAAACTTCTTAAAGAAGTAAGTTGAATCTATGTTCTACGTAATTTTAGAATGGAGCTTCAGAGACAGAGAGGTGTGGGCAGTGATAACATGATGAATGAAGGGCAAAGTAGTAATGGAATTTCGTCATCCATCTCAAAGAAAGAGAATGAAAGTCCCTCTTCTACGCTACCCCTCTTGTTTCTGGCAATTCAGTCCAACGGAGTCGTGTCAGCTCCCTCTCTTATAGAGTCGGATATATTTATGAGAAATCTCATGGAGAAGAACTTTGAGTCTCTAGAGGAGGAGGATGAAGAGGATCGAGTGATTCACATTTCCTGGTGGAATTACATTGATACATCTCTAGAGCGCTTTGCCATTGCCTGCCAAGATAGTTCCAGCTATCTTCGGCTCATAGAATGGGTCAAAGAAATGAGGAGTGAGTATCTCATCATGTCACGTGATCAAATCAAGGAGGCCCTCAGAAACAAAGGCTCTTCTCCCTCCACATCCATGTGGAAAGTCATTCTTCCCTCTCTTCTGAGCCCCAAATTCACTTCCACTACCATTATTGAGGAAATCATAGAGCAACACAAGCTTAGAGGGGAATTCAGTCTTCAGGAAGGGTCTACTCTCATTCCAGAGGGGATGAATGATCCACGAAGTGACTGGACGCTTCACTTGAACCTGGATTTAGAGGCAGAGCTCTCTCTTAACTCCTTTCAGACAAAGATGAAGGACGGAAGGAGTCGAACGGTTCTGTCCATTGCAGGACTTCCAACGTACTGGTGGAAATTGTCCATTAAAAATACTTGAGAGAAATGAAGATAATTGCCTATAACTGAGGATATATTCTATTTTTGTTATTGTTTTTTTTTTTTTTTTTGTAAACGTCTTTCAACACTTTTATTAAATCTTTAACAACCATCATACAGGCACATATATATATATATATTTATATATCCAGCATACAACTAAAAGATACTTAATATACATTAATAAATCCGGATTTAATGGATAAGGATGTACCAATTTTACAAGTTAAGTTAGTCGATGTGACGCTCCTTCGCGTAGCAGTTAAAGAGTCTAACACAATAATGATTGTGTTGGTAGATATTATCACATAAATATATACATACTTATGTATATGAATGAGGGGGGGGGGGGGAGGGGGAGTCTTTAAAAAGCAATATTTAAATGTGGAAGATGTCTTATCGATGTTTTTTTTTCTTCTTTTTCTTGTACATATATTACACATTGATCAGTAAATACAATCTTTTTCTTTTATAACTTTATTTTCCAATTTCTTAAAGGATTTGACAAGAATGTTTTAGATAATAATAATAATAATAATAATAATATTTAAAACATACTCAAAAAAATAAAAAATAAATAAAGAGAAACACATCATTTACAAAAACGGGTATTGTACACTATATGTATATATGTATAATATGTATTTGTTAGAATCATAGATAAATCGAAATTTGAGGTCATGATGAATGAGCATTATTACGCATGGAAGGATTGAGAGGGGGTTGAGTTTCCTTCCTTATGTGTTTTTTTTTCTTCTTCGTAGAGTTACTTATCTTATACTTGTATATATATATATATATATATATATATATATATATATATATATATATATATATATATGTAGACATATAAACGATTGACTAAGTACTGGATATCATCAATATCCTTCCAAAGTAATGTATTTTTTTTTGTTTAGATGTATTTTGAAATATATATATATATGTATATATACATATCTACATATCCATTTTAAAATACAGATAATATGTATCCTACAAAGAAGCATGCTAATGGTTCTTAGCTCTTATATTTGAATATATATATATATATATATATATATATATATTTGGATGGACATCCGGGAAGAAGAAAAAAAACAAAAAAATCCATATACATCCATAGATAGAAAAAATAGTTGTACAATACAAAACATTGCACAAAGTTTGATTAAAATTATTATTATTATGAAAAGTCAAACTTAATTCATATTACATTTGGACAGCATGAAACTATTAGACGCCTTTAGTAGGCACAAAGTATCCAAAGGATAGTTTAATTATAGTATTAACCTTGTTAATTAATTATTGATACTGTATATAACATATATATATATATATATTTATGTTTCTGCGTCATCATTTTCCAGATTCAACGTCATCACCTCAAAGCAACAAAACAAATGTTAATGAGAGTAAAACAAACAATTGGTATATTTAACTGTTTATAAATTTTGAGATGTTTCATAGAAGCAATACTAGAAAAAATAAAAGAACAGAAAAGAAGAATATAGTCTTTTTCAGTTCCTTGCGATTTATACTTCATAGGAGTACACACTGACTTTTGTATCATTCTAAATTTTGGTACTTATAAACAAAACTTCCAAAACATTTGTAAAAATATTTCTTTTAGATAATTGACTATATTTTATGATCATAGCTTTTTTTTAACACATTATGATTCCGCCACCTAAAGAGGCATGAATATAATTTTTGCCAAATAGAGGAATAATAATGCACACTGGTACGAATACCGTATTAACCGATTCATAAGATATGATGGTTTTTAATTTTATTATTTTCCTTCTCATCTGCGCCATTACTTTTTATACCATCATGCTCTCCAAAAGTATCACCATGTATCACTAGTCATTACTCATTTCTATCTATGACGTCATAAGTACCAAGTGTTGCTCCTAGATGTATGTATACTTTGCATGACTTTTTAAGAATCATTATTTGCTCAAAATTCCACATTCTAGAGGACGAATTGAAAAATAATAATAATAACAATTGAACTGTGAGTAATACACTGATTATCCATCCAAAATCATATAGCAGACAGCTGTTGATGTTAAACAGTTGTACCTAATTATGTCTTGCCTCCGTCCTCTCCTCGTCCTCTCCTCGTCCTCTCCTCGTCCTCTACAAAATGTCCAACCTATAATTAGAATATATTTATAAGTATAATATTCTCTTTACAATTAATGCTATTTTTCAACAACTATACAGGGCTCTCGTAATGGGTCTAATACTAGTTAGTAATGACAGATTTTATCCCCTTAAAATATGATAATAGGCAGCTGATGTTAACAAGGGCGGTAATTCAATAGGTGCAAGGATTTTACTCCTCCTTCTGATCGGTCTCTACAAAAGTATCACTACAAGACATGCACTTACAGGGGTGTCTCCAGGATTAGATTTTCAGAATTTATTTATTTTGCACTCCAAGTATCGTATTAATGCGTGAGTATCCTGGAAGCACCACTAATATAGACTATACGGATATACCAAACAACTTTAGTAAGCAATTTACATACATATATTTAGGTATTTGAATATCTTTAAATTAACTTCTAAGCCTGCGTACGCATATTTTAATGACTTTTAAGAAGCCAAAGAAAGGCTAAATCTAAAATATTGGCTATAAATATACATACATACATATATACATTTAAAGAATGTAAGCTGCCCTCTGGCCAAATGAATATTATTCTCTATTTATGAATTATTATAATTATTAGTTTTGTTGATTAAATTCCCCCTTCACCTCCTCTTTCAAGCTTCAACTAATTCTCTTGAGCAATGAAGCTTCATTATTTATGTAGAACATAATTTCCACAGTTCACTATTTACACTCACACTTGATTTTATTTTGCAAGAATAAATAATAACATTGTATAGTAAAAGGTCTTTTTTTTTATATTTCTTGCTATGAATAATAAATAATTGTTTAAACACAACAACAACCAGAAGAGGTTTGTTTTTCATCAATATGTTATTAAGTGTGCAAAGAGTTGATTATTAAAAAAATAATTATATAAACTTCTTGTCAAACAAGAGCTAGGGAAAGAGATTGAGAGAGAGAGAGAGAGAGAGAGAGTAGGGGAGACTGGGAGTAGTTTTAACACTTTTTCCACTTGTTTCAATATATGTACTGAGAACAGGTTTGAGATAGATGAGCCAAAATTGAACAAATTAATTATAAGGTCTTTCAGCGATTGAATGTATTTTCAAATTATACGAGTCAGTAGGTTTGTAACAAATTGTATTTGAATATGATTCATCAAATATCATTGCAAAAGTTAACAAAATCCAGTTTGACTTGAAATTAGACTTAAAAATATATTTTTTAAGCAATAAATAACCTGAAATTTTATTTTATTTTCAAAGTATTTGAATAAATGAAGTATTAATTTATTGTTGGATATTAAGGTATTGTAATATTTGTACCATTGATCAATGGGCATTATATGTGGATCGGAAAAATTGTCAATAAAAAATAATTCAGAGGAAGTAAACATATTTGGACACATATACCTCAAATATCTACTTCATGAGTGAGCTTTGAATTCTAATAAATTATCTCAAGTGATAATAATTAAAGAATTAATAATAATAATCATTAGCAATAAAAATGAAAAATGGACACCATTGCTAATACAGAAATAGTGCTCCTTTAAAAAATTACTTGAATCTGCCGAAGCTCTAAATCGGTTTTGAACAAATATCTCAAAGAAAAGTTGACAAAAGTGTCTGATTTTTAAGATCAATAAGCATCATTATATGATTCGGTTGTGGTGTGAATTTCATGGCGGAGATAGCCTTTTTGATTTTATTGAAAAAAAGGCCTCTTGCAACTCTCACCGGTCTTCCCTATGCACGTATAATATTAAATATATTGATGAAGAAAAATAGGAAATTCAAAGATTTACTTCTGTTGAATGAAGATATAAAATATGTATTATTTTTTTGTCAATTTCCGATATATCAACTTAGGTATATGTACATTATACATATATTATTATAAGAATAATATTATTCAACACAAATCATATTTGCAGTACACTTCCTACTTTGATTCACCCCTCAATGTGTACCCTAAATTGTAGGAGAGTAAAGGAAGGAGATTTGAAAATCACTTGAATGATCAAAGTCCCATTAAAAATATAATAAAATCCAGAAATGGGTATTATATTAATGGATAAAATCTCTCTCTCTCTCTTCCCAACCCTTCTTTCAAAAAAGAAATGAGGAAAAATATCATTTATTTTAATTGCGTTGTTTTTTTATTTTACCAAACTATTAATTTATTTATGCTCAAACGTCAAGTTTGTATATATATATATATATATATATATTAATTATTAGTTTAATACATACTATCTATGATTTCCCGCTTTTATATTATATATATATATATTTATAATAACAAATCCTCACTCATAAAGTATGTTTTAAAAGATATGTAGAGATACACTTTAGAAGTCGTTATTTTTTGGACAATCCTTTTATATGATTGTATTTAATGCGTTTCACTTAAGATGTTGAAGGGGTTGCTGCACACTATTTTTATGGCTCTGGTGGCTTATTATTTATGGCCTCAAAAATAGTGTACATGTATTGGAGGATAATGATATTTTATTACTTAATGTCCATTCAATAAGTGTTGTTGAAAAGATCGATCGAATAATGTGAGTTTTTTGAAAGGAGGGGGGGGGGGAGAGAGAGAGAGAGAGCAAGAGGGGATTAAATCCTTTGAGGGAATCGTGAAACTTTTTATTTAATCTCCATTACAATGAATGTACCTAGAAACTTTATCAATACAGATTTGTATGATTTTGTAGTTCTATTTTAATTTCATACGCATATAAGGCACTCTCATATTGAATTTTGTTCATTCCTATTTGCATTTTGCTTGAAAGGAGAATTTATTTTGTCAAATAAAAGTTATAGTAATTCGAATGTCATTTTTGATGTGTACAAGATTCCATGCTCATAGTGTGAAGTTAAATTTATGCATCCCTTCATATCCTTTGTCTAAAGGATAATTAGCGCTTAACCAACACACCAACTAATGGAAGCAATTTTCCCCATAATTAACTATAGCCAAATCATCTCGTACTCAAGAAGAGATCAACAGAGTTTCATTGAATCTTTTTTGAGATTCTCGTTGGCCAACTACCAATTATATTATTATTATTTTTTGTGGTATTACTTGATCCTCTTCCAGTGTCCTAGCTTAAGTTAGTACTACGAACCAAATGTTTGATGAAATGGCTGTGTCAAGATAATTAGTAGATTGCCCATATTTCTCTTTAAGAGAAACAAATGAAGAAATAGAGGTGTCTGACGATATTACACCTCAAGAGTGCAATCAAAAGCATTGACAAGCATTTAAAAGTCAGGCTACAAGTTACAAGTATAGAACATTCTAGAAATGTATGTATTTATAAATGTACATAAATGAACTATACTCCCTCTAAGATCCTTTCTCTTTGAGTACAAAAATTGGGCGCAGTTTAAAATTTGGTGCAAATGTACCTTCTTGTTCTTCCTACTCCGTTTTTATAGTGGTCTCATTTAAGAACAGGGCAATTCAGTTATTGAAATCCCTTGTATCATAAAGATGAAAGGACACGATATGTTTGTACTACAGGTTATTCCAGTACCTAAATCCCCTTCAATAATTATGTTGTTAGGACTACTGATAGATGCAAGAAGCAGGAGCTCCCGTACACTATAAAATTAAGTCGATGATGGATGATCCACACTTCATATATCGACTCGAGTCTCCATGATACTATATGATAGAAGATAGTACTACCCCCTCAGGATAATGAACTTTTAAGCATTACTTTGATATACTTTTATGATCCTTCCAAGGGCTAATAAATAAATAAATAAAAACTTGAAATAGTTGAGATCTTTTCCTAGACTTAATATTGATTTAAGATCGTGACATACTTTTTTTTATCATTTGAGAAGTTGCGTTTGAATTTCATTGTTTTGTTTTTGGAAACTTAAATAAGTCTGCACAAATTATGAAGAAAGAGATTCTTTTATTTACTCTTAGATTTTAAAATGTTTTTAAGTAGAGTGTGTTCATTGCTTAACTTGTTAGAAATTCTAAATGACTTTCCAAAGCTTCCCTTTACTTCATTTCATGAGTCCTCTCCAACAATGATCAAAATCAATATCATTCTTGAGCTCGTGGCCTGGACCAGCAGTATGGAGACAAGATTTAACATAAGATAAGGAAACTTGAAGATTATTTAAAGCAAATTACGAGATTCATTCAAAATATAACTTAAATATAAAATCTTTACCTTGGAGATCTTAACGATAATTAGAATTGTTCCAGACACAACATTCTTGGTCCAGTTCAATAATAAAAAAAAGACTGCTTTAATTAATTCTAAGGACAAGCACTTTATTTCCTCACCATCAAAGCTGAATCAAGTTAAATTGTTCATTTGACTAGCTTTTCAGAAAACTCAACTTGTAGGAAATAAGAAATTAACAGACTGCTTCTATGTTAATGCCAGAGTGGCTCCTTTATAAAAACAAAACCAAATTATAAAAACGATTCTTTAGTATATACTCATTTAAATTTAGACAATGTTTTTTGCTTGTACATTGATCAAGATGAAAAATCAACATTATTATGACGTCATCAAGGATATATTTTTCATATATTTTTGATGATCAATATGTGAGACATGATTGTTGTCCTCGGCCCCCAGTTATGACCAATACAACACTATAGATATTTGAGAAAGCAGTGAGCCTGTAAATATTAAGTAAAATATTAAAGCCAAATAAGTGATCAAAGGGAAGGTTCCGTGATTTTGTATTTAACTTTTTTTTCGTTATCAATCTGATATAAAGATTTTACTTCCTTACATATGTATTAAAGATTCACTATTTTACCTCAGCCAAATACATACATTATGTTTCACCCTGTTCATGGAAAGATATGTATATATATATATATACACATTTACATGCAATAAAATGGTATTCAACTTTCCAATTTTAATTTTGAATTAAAGAAAAAACCTTGTTTATGCTCTGATATCTTAAGTACTTCATTAATTTAACAACTTCTTATTTCTCCCTCCCTTTCCAATCTTCTGTTTTTATAGAAAAAAAAAAGCTATTTCAACCATTTATTTATATATATATATAAGATCTCTACAGTAATAAGATATTCTTTAAATTTGATTGTATTTTTCCTTCTCATTTAAACAAAAGATTCAAAACGATAAGAGAAGTAAGTGTATTTCGTTCAAATAAAGGGAAATTAAAGGGACGGTTTTCTTTAAATCTTTATTTTTTAACTTGGTGAGTGAGTGTATTGATGTCCTATTGAGCTACATTAATATCGGTCTAGAATAAGTAGAATGGGGTTAGATTGATTAATATGGTTCTAAATTGACTTTAGATGTTTTTTATTTTACAAACAAATGTTTAAAAGTGTAGACTTTAGAATATTATGAAGATTGGACTGAAACATCCAAAAACAAATGTGATTCCTATTTAGATATATTTAGAGATTCTAGCAACAGGGGCAGATGTAACAGAGTTGTCTTTCCCGTGGAGTAAGGATAATATTCTTCTAGGAAAATGACAATTTCATTCTTGTAAGAATATTTTTATATCTTTTTCTCTATGCCTTGTTTTGTTTCTTAAGTTTTCAGCATGAAATCATGAGTGAGACAATTTGTTTTTAAGGGACGTATTTAAGATTTTGCATTGGCGAAGACTTTTTGTTTAAAAAGGACGAATAGATAACATAAACTTTATTATATAAAAGTTTTTTCAAGCCCCTCAAAAAGAAAAAAAAAACATGGATCAAAAACCCCAACCTTGCATTTAGAGCATTTTAAAGTGACGTCATTATTGTGGAGTCGGTCATGTTAGAGAATAAAAACTTTTTTTTTCCCTTAAAATTAAGGAAAACAGTGAAATACTGCTGTATGTTTGAGTATTGTCACAAGTTGATTGACAAATATGAGGATTTAAACCTTTAACATGTATATTATACATCGAACTCTAATAGTATGTATTAATAAATTGTTATCACATCATTGTAGGTAAATTGGAATTGAGATAGTCTAGTTGATATCTAATATTCTAATATTTTGTTCCAATTATCCTAGTTCATCTGGAACTAAATTCTACATAGGAATTTAGCCCCGTCATAGTCATTTTCAACAACTGTTATGATTATTAATTTGATTTGACATCAAGTTGTATTTAATACAGATATTGATTCTTTTTTTTTTCCACGTTTAAAGCCATCAAATGAAATTTCTGTTTGCTTTTTGGGGGGAGTTTATTCCTATTTTGTAATATAAATATACCAATTCCATGTTCCCAACATGGCGTCCCTTCAATTTATGATGCAGTTTATTACGTCAGTGAAATGGCTCAATTAAAATAAAATACTTTCAAGCCCACGCAAGAAAAAAACAAAACATGAATTCATTGCACTGTAAATTTTAGGCATTAAAAATGATTCATGGGCCTTTCAACATCTCTCAGGATCTTTAAATATTTGCCTATTCAATCTTATAATTTTGTATTACTCATTTTACAGGTGTCACACGACCGAAGGAAAGAGAAAAAGTGGGTCACAGATAATTTAATATAATTACATATATTAACATATGTGTACGAACAATATTCCAGTGTCCATGTCATGTTATGAGAAGATTGGGAGAGGTTGCGTGTATTTCTTGCTTTTAAAAAAAATTTAATTTTTATTGTATTTGGTGAATATTGAGGAAATTATAGATTATAGATTGAAAATGTACCAAAGTAATTTTGACTGTACATACAAAAAGAAGAAGAAAAAAAACAAGTGTGCCGCTTTCCTCCACCCCCCCCCCCGGTCCCACTTTCTCAAAGGTAAAAATAAATGTTCAGAAATTTCCATTTTTTTCCCTTCAAACTAACATACATAATAATACATATATTGTAATAATGTTTCATAAACCCCTTTAAGGAATACGTGGAAATAGAAGGAAGGGAAAAAAGATATTAAAGTTTGTCAAATTGATGATTAACATATTATAATACATACATTTCGTTATATCTTGAACACGCATCATTTGTGAAAACTTATGAGATGGAGAAAGAGAGGGAAAGAGGAGCCATTAAAGGCACTAATTCAATTCTTTCTTCCTGCAGTTGATTCCTCCCTCCCTTCTGATACAACAACTACCAACTTCGTTCGTTCCTTCCTTCCTTCATTGATTCCTCATAAAGCAAGCTTGCTATGCATAAATCATTTTATACATATAACATACTATAAAGGTATTTGCATAATGGCTTTCTTTCTTTCTTTCTTTCTTTGGAGGGAGTTGAACCTGATTTGATTTGAGTAGTTACTCATAACTACGACTACATAATAATATGTAGATATCATATCCTTTGAAAAAAGGTTTTAAAAAGGTTTTATATATATATATATATATGTACATACACATGACCTAAGGTAGAAGTCTGAAGTTTTTGTGAATCTGCGAAGAGGTACATAAAATATATTTACTTACCTTGAACGTTTACTTTCTCATACACAGAGATGGGAAGAAGTAACGTCATTGCTTTTTCAGTAATGGGGTAAATTATCAAATTTTTTCCTTCTGTTATAACATCCTTTTGCGAAAAAAAAACCTAAATTATCACAGAAATTCATTCAGCTGTTCCATCACTGATCATTTTCCCGTTTGTCATCCATTCCTTTATGAATGGATGAAGCATTTAATTGAGCGTATATTAAGTTATTAAAGCTACAAATTTTTATAGAGTCAAAAATAAAATTTCTTTTACGAGTACGTAATTACTTTTCCTCTTCTTGAGGAATAGAGTAACAAAAGCAAGTAGCGGGAAAATGTAATTCCTTTTGTTTTTTACAAGTAGTGTGCTTCAAACTGTTTGAACATTTATACATATTTTTAATCAACTTTGATGATTGGTTCATCAAGAACTCCTGTAAGGATCTCCTTGATCACATAGTCTTAATAAATCCTAACTTTATACCTTTTTCCAAGTACCGACCTCAAATCTGCTTAAAATTCAAACAAATTGTCAAGTGCTATTTCTTTCCCTATTTAAGCCCATCATACACCGACCATGGAACATTGTTTTACTCTAAATATGTGATAAGCATAAGTGTCAAAGGTAATGACGGAAGGACCAAATTGAATTTTAATAAAACAAACAAGATTTTAAATGTATTCCCTAAAAAAAATCAATTTAAAAAACGAGGAATGTAAAGGAGATAGGAAATATTGTGATGTATCTGCAGCTGTCTAGGGGTGCTAGTATTTACACATGATCCACTTGTGAAGCTTGAGCCAGACTACCATTGCTCCCCATGGAATGATTTATTATCCTGCTTGAAGTTGGCTTTCCTGAGGGTATAAACAAACAAATTTTAAAAGAGTAAAAAACCCTTTTTTCTATAGCAGGGGCTCCCAGCCTCTGGGTAACAAGTTTTTATGGATGGTGTAGCTAATAACTACAGAAACTTTAAAATGTTTCACAGAAAAACAACAACGAATGAAGCTGCTGTTAATAAGTCATTAATGCAGAAGGGATCTCTTGAGTTACAAATTTTTTAGCAAAGTAGTTGTTGCTTTGCAAAAGGTTGATAACCACTGTTATGTATAATATGTAGTTTAGTCTTTTCCATTTTTAAAGCCATTTGATGAAGTTTTATTTTTTTATTTTTTTTGGAAATTTGTTCATTTTGGTTAATAACAAAATAACAACAGCCTCATGCTTCCAACATGGCGTTGCTTTCAATTTATTATTATGTAATCTGTGACGTCAGTCAATATGTATTCTATATAATGTATGTATAATAATAATTTGTTAAAAGTCACCAACAATCACAAATTACAAAAAAAAAAAAAAAAAGCCTCGTTGAAAACTTTCATTTCCTCAAAGTTTTCATTATTAATACATATATATTTATATATAAACGCGTTATTTTTGTTATTAATATGAAAAAAAAAAAAAAAAGATATACACATATTGACACAATTTCTTTCATAATATATATTAAAAAAAAAAAAAAACTTTTTTACTCCTTCCTTCATACAATCATCATACTTTTTGATTCTTTCCTTCCCCTTTAACCCTTCAATGATTTAATTCCAAAAGAAAACTTTATTTTTTTCCCAGAATATAATAACGTTAAACAAAAAAAAAAAGGGTTTCATTGATAACAAAAATTATTATTATTATTATTATTATAAAATACGTTTTATTGTAATTAGATATTAAAATTTTCTGGTCTTAAACTCATAGACGAAGAAAATGGGGGAAGGGAGCTCTCCCCCCCCCCCTTTCTTCTCCTCCTCCTTCCCCCAGAGTCAAGGGGAAGAGAAACAAAAAAAAAAGCAAAAATAAAAAAATGTCTTTCATTGCAATGTGAGTCTTTATTTCCCCATTTATTTTTAAATTTATTTTTTTTATATTTATAAATGAGATGATTTCATTCGAATGTGATAAGGATTAAGAAGCATTTCTTTTTTCTTCATTTCTGATGTGAGGGGGAGTGGAGTTACTATGTATGTATATACTCCGTGCTACACTATGTATGTATATACTCCGTGCTACACTATGTATGTATGTATGTATATATTAGAGCATTTCCTTGTTTATATGTTTATATAAGAGGTGATATCTCTAGATAAGGTACATCAATTGAGCTGGTATAAAAAAGCTTTTCTTCTTCTCAAAGTGTAATATATGTAGGGCCTTGTTATGAAAACCATGCTCATATTTCTTTGCGAGCCTATTTATATTTCTCATAACAAGAGCCTTTCTTTTGCTGTTGTGTTGATTTATACATAAATGTTGTGAATTTCTGCGTTTCAACATGTTTTATTTAATTATAGCATGGGTCATTTTAACTATTACAAACTATACCTACATTAATACCATCACTTTCATTGACTGAGTGCCTATAACTCATAGCGAGTCTAATAATACTTGTCAATATGTGGCTTTCATTTTAACAAATTTAGAAATTACACCCTATGATACTTTATTGAACGTTCCATATCATCGCCTCATCTAAATTCATCACAACTAGACCTTTAATTCGACATTTAAAATAGTGTATCTTTTGATGACAACTTGTACAATTGGCTTAGAGAGCTTTTTTGTTGACGTCACAGATGGCCTTATAAATTGAAGTATAGCGTTGATATATTTATATAAAAAAATAAAATGGATACATTTCCCAAAAAGTTTTTTAGAGATTTGGAACTTAGAAGATAGATTTAAAATTTTTAGAGCTACTCAAAAACAAGTGAAATAGACGTGCTATTATTTTGTAGCTCTACCGTGAGTCTTTGATTACTCGTGGATTTTTGATCGAAATTGAATGAAAATTTATATATTTAGATGAACGAATTCTTCTTAGTAAAGGAGTCTTATCGGGTGCTTGACATCTCGTTGAAGGCTGTGGGTCTCAGCTCTTTAACACATTCCTTATTAATCCAATTCATGTAATACTCAAGGAACTATTTAAGTACAAAGGATTTGGCCGACTCTTGGGCCTACTTCCGCCTCCTACACCCTTAGGATCCACCTCAGGTCAAAACAAAGACTGGAATTGGAATTTGCATTAAAACACTAACGGATCATTATTTTTTAATGCACAAAATGCGTATCCCTCTAGGCTTAAATTGAAGTTGAAGTCCATTAGAAAATGGACCAAATTAGCTCAAAAGATGTCTGGAAAACCGTCGGACTCTCAAAAAAAAAAAAAATTAAATACCTTTAAATCAGTGTGCAAAATTGAAGAACTTTTATTAGACTTATATCACTAAGGATTTTTGACATTTCAAATTTGTTGGGGCCTCTGTTATTAAGGACAATCATCTAGTTAGTGTGTGAATTGAATGGTTAGAATAAGATATAACAATTCAGCAGTTTTAGTAGAATAAGTTTTCAACTATATGTGAACCATTATATCTGTTTGAGTTGGGTAGAAAAAATGCTTTGTTAAGGAGAATGCTCACCAAATACCGCCCATAGTAAAAACAATGGCTAGTACCCATGCTTTATTCACTCCCCCGAGAAAGACAACTTAGACCACTTGTTGATAATAATTAATTATTAAACATCGAATCGTCCTTCATTGATTTTTTTTAAAGAATCCAGCTCTTCATCAGTTTTAGATGTCAAATTGCTCTTAATGTAAGCTATTTCTGTTCAATGTAATAATATAGAAAATTACTTCAAGTTTAATTTGCTGTGGGAGTCTGTTGTCATTTTGTCCATCAGAGTAATTTTCATATGAATAAGGAATAAATGTGTTTATACGAATAAATTAGAAAACATTTTGATTGAAAATTATATATAAATATCAAGTGTGTATTCACCAAATGGAAAACAAACTCGTAAAAAAAAGTTATCCCTTGATAGTGAGGTAACTAATAATTTGTTTTTAATCGAATCTTGACAATATGTAATGGAATACATTCAAATGAGGTCATTTATATATATGTGTGTATATATATAAAAAAGCTATTATATCCAATAAGAAAACATGTTTAATATTTTACGAGTATTTTAATCGTCTCATATGAGGTACGAGACTATAACCTTTGAAGTTTCTCTCTTTGGAAAAAAGGTTATTCCTTGTTGGGGTTTTTTTTTCCTTCCATGAATAGCAAATACAGCAATTAAGTTGTCCATCAAAGTAAGTTGAAGGAGTTAATTACTATTTAGGAGTAATTAAAGTACATATTATTGTTATTATTATTATGAACATAAAATCAATTTTAAGAATTTAAAATTTACATTTAGTTGATCATCTAACGTTATTTGTGAGTATGGAACAATCATAATTAGAAATTAGTCATACTTTTACATGAACGAAGGTCATTAAAGAAAATGTTGCAACCGTCTGTGGGTTTCATTCCAGAAATAAATTATCAAATTTAGTATCTAGCTCTAAATAAAAGTCTATCTTCAATTACATTCAAATATGGATATTTTGTTTTTAAATGTATTTTATGTATAATATATAGGTACAGTACTACCTTGGATTACGAGCAATGCTCTTGCGAGAGAGGTATTTGTCATTCAAAATATTTTTGACTTTTTTTACATTACCAATAAGTTTTATAACAACTGTCATCAATGTGTTTACTTACAAGAAGTCGTCGAATGAATCTTGCATGAGTATCATCTGAGCCAGTCCCATAACCAGACTTGTACCCCACGATAAAAAAAATGAAGGATTATTAAGGACAAGAATCTAGAATGGGGTTTAAACTATTAGAATAAGTAACATATCATTCTTTAGTTTAAATTGAGTATATCTTCAATTTAGATGAATACTTGAATTTCGAACACATCACTTGAAAATCGATTTTTCCACTATTTATTTCATAAACAGCAATTATTAGGCTCAGTTAGATTATATTGTAGTAAATGGAGCCTAATTTTTAGTTAATGTACCGGGTAAATCCTGAAAATTACCGATTTTGAAATGAAGTGTTCGAGATTATATGCCCTTTGTAATTTACGTATTTACGCTATGTATACCTACATATATATTTATTGGAGTTGAGAGCACAATAACTGTATGGGGAGCACGGTCCCCAAAGCCCCCCCCCCCTTTCCATAGTTATAGCAAGGATATGAAATGAAATGAGTTGATCTTTTTGGAGTAACTACAAAAGCCTATCCAATTTGAAAATGGATACATGTGAATCCAAATTTTTGCTTATCAAATATGCCGTAACCTCGAGGTAATACTGTTCATGTACATACATTGTACGTATGTATATTAAAATCCCATGATTAATATTTAAATTGTAATTCCATGGTTGCTGTTTTTTTTTTTTTTTTAAATCAATGTTTTCCTTGTTGTAATTATAATATATAATTTTGAATAAATCAAAGTCACATGTAATTATTTTCTTTCAATATTAGCTTTTTACTCTAGAAATAATTGACTTTCATTAAAAAGTCGTATTTTTTTTTAATTTACATAAGTAACTGATTTATAAGTTATGTCATCATTTTTGAAGGAGAAGAGAATTGTCCAATGATGACGGTTGATAGTGCTTCAAAAAGTGCAGCTGAAGACTGCACATGGGGATGAGAAAATAAAAAAATAAGACAGAAAAAATGAGTCCTTATTTTAAGAATGATCCCTAATGTGAATATAACTATTTTATTTAATAGAAATATGTACGAATGTTTGCTGCATTGTTTCTGAGCAAAGAATTTGGATATAGAGTCAAACCTGGTCTAATGGTCACCTCCTTTAAGCGTGCCACTACACTAAGCGGTCACATTTAGTTCTTACCCAGGAAATTTATAAGTATAAATGCACTGTATTAATAGTGCAATCCCCGGGCAGCAGTCACCCAAAATAAGTCATACCCATACAGATAAGCCTGCTTCAACGGTCACTTTTTCAAGAGTTTACTTACTTCCTGATATAAAATTTCAGAATCTGTGCGCTTGAAATAGAAGAATTAATTAATTATTTGAGATAATACGTTCTATTCCTGGTTACTCGGAAAAAGTCTGATAATAACTTACTTTTCATATTTCTCTACAAGTTCGATCAGATCTTTTGGATACGTGTATCTATATTCAATAAATAAAATATATATGAATGTACATACATAAATGAATGTTTTTCCCCACATTTATTTCTCTCTCTATCTGAAAATGAATATGACAATTTTTACAAGGCTAGTGATACATTTTAAAATTCAAACAGTTTGTAATCAATACTGTTATTAAATTAAAATCACAGATGACACATATTTAAATGTCTAATCAATTTAAGCCAAGGGAAATTTTTGATATTGTTATGAAAGTTATGTTATTGCCAATTATTTTAAATTATTATTTTTATTCTAAATTAATTAAATACTATATTGATACACTTTATAATTAAAGTTAATTTTATTTTAATTTTGTGTAGTTTTAAATATATAATTATTTATTTGATATTATTATATGTATAGTTTATATTGCAGTTCATGCCCTACGTGCCAGGTTTGACTGTATATATATTTGTGTATAGATTGTGAAAATCTAGAAACAAGTTATTGGATTAAGGTATATTTATATATATATATATATATATGATATTTATGTTAACGCCAATTGCGAGATTTAATAAATAGGTATACGTATAACAGTGTTGAAGGGTACTAATGAATCATTTCTTACCCTCACTCTATTCAATCTGATAATAATTAAGTTTATGTATGAAAATACTTTATGCATTTGTGAGTATGTCTACATATATTGTAATCAGACCTGGCAAGATCGTAAATAATTAAGTCGAGAGGGTTACAATCCACACAATTACATACATACATGGGAAAATCAACGTTGTTGCGTTCACAATATGTACTTCTCATTACCTTTTCTTTTTGGATTCACAGTTGAGATATCGATACTCAACTCATATGACCGTTATTAGCACGTTGAGTATCGATATCTCAACTGCTAATAACGGTCATATGAGTTGAGTATCGATATCTCAACTGCGATATCGATACTCAACGTGCTAATAACGGTCATATGAGTTGAGTATCGATATCTCAACTGCGATATCATTACGTTGATATCAGTAATATATAGGGTAATATAGTATAATAATTACAGGTAAATGAAGTAAATTTGTCTCTAATTAGTAAATAGGTAGATATATTTATATATAAAATGTGTCTTCTCAAACATCAATGATGTCTAGATTATTTGTCAATTTATTATTTTAGTTCTACGTGATAATAATGAAATACTTCCTTCTAAACACAAAGAACTTTTTGTGATGATCAAAACTACACTGTATTCCCCCTTCAGCTGTTTTTCATATGTTGACTCTTCTGATTTAAAGCAGCTGACTCTACGTGTTATGAACTCAAAAATAGTATAATTATTATGTATGATTTTGATATATAAAAATTATATTAAATCAAGGATTGCGCGCCCTTTCTTGAATTTGTGAATATTATACAAGTATTAACGATTGATTTGTATATTGGTAGACTCCATCAATGTATAGTAACTCTAAATAATAACTCTGTCCAATATTAAAAAGTTGGCAACAAGGGAAATACAGAAGGGTAGCGCTACCAATTGGGTCTCTAAATTTTTATCTTCCCTTTTGAGAGACGAGGTTGCGAGTGGACAAAAAAGATTGTTTTGAAGATTTACACTATTTTTATAAAATAAAATACTGATCCTTTACCTGTATTTTTTGTTCAAAAGTCGAAACTGTCGTACTCCAGATCTGATTGTAATGCTTCATTCACAAACATTGATTTGAGTTTAAACGTATTGGAGCTTTGTCATTGTATGACAACCAGGGGTGAAAGTAAACCAATGCAATTATGTACTGTGTACTATTAAAAGATCCAGTGATGGTACAAAATACCAGAAAAATCGGAACCAGTTAATAAACAGATCTAATTTTGTATAATTATTCCGGCAAGAATTTAATAATACTTACAACTTTACTCCACCATCGACCTACTTTAAAAGGGGAGCCAGCACAAAAATGGTTCCTTCATAAAGCTTGTTTAGAAAAGTAATCCGTTTGTAGGGATTTATATGCCTCAATGCAATACATTATTCAACCTTTACATTAATTCTCATTAATGTAAAGTTTCTCTACAAACCATAAAATGACCACATTTCTTCCATTAATATCTCATTTAATATAAACGAATAATATAGCAAAATTTTAATTTCGTTAAATGTTTGCAATTGATACAATATTGCATTTTTAGTAAAAATAAGTAGGTATATTACGAATATGGAGCTAATCAAAAAAATTGTAGTCATCAATTCATTTAAGTTATTTTTTGTCTACTGATTAATTATAATTAATTCGTCAAATCAATGGGTTTTGTTCGGTGTGGAGAATCCACAAATATGTATAATTTTAAATACCTCTAAAGGATTCGTTATTACAATCCATTTTACCCTATTGTGGCAGCAATTCAAAAACAAAATTCCTTCATTTGATTTTTCTGTTGTTCACCCCCCCCCCTCCCAAAGCTTCCATCTCCTTTCTTCTTCCTCCTTTTTAATTCCCCACCCTAAAAAATAACAATACTCAGAGTCTTTGAATAGATGAAGGAAGAGGAATGGTGCGTGATAATGAAACCTGCTCTAGAGGAATAGAGCAGGTTTCATAATTTGCATAATTAAAGCAAACACAGATGTCCGTGACTCAAAAATAGAGGAAGAGGAAAATTCCATCCCCCACAGAAATGTTGTTGTTTTGTTTTCCTTCTTCTTCTTCTTCTATCCCTGAAGCGTGTCTACAACAGAGTAGGGAATCAACCCCTTCACCCCACGGAGAATGATCAAAACAATAGAGCTCTTTTTTCTTTTCTTTTCATTTAAAGAAACGTAGAATGTATGTAGTTTGTAAAAAGTTGAATAAAACGTGACGATTTGTATTTTACAGATATTTATTTCCCTTTCATTAAAAAAAAACTTTATGTGTTTATTTTTAATCATGGAAGGAAAAGAAAATTATGTACCAAACGAGATACATTCAACCCAAATGAGAATTCCTAATAAGTCAAAGTTTTGAGGGTATTAAATGATATATAAGTAACCATCATAGTCTGGAGCATTAACGAGATGAGATGATAGCTCTTAACTCAAAATGGCAAATCTAAAAGAAAATAGGTTTCGTGACAATGATTCATATGAGTAAATTTTCCGCTAATTTAAATTTATGTTATTATACTTTGTATATATTTAAATATATATAGAAGGAATGACTGACACATAAAAGAAGCCCCTGGGTCCCCCACCATCTTTTTTTTAGAGAGATAAAGGGACGGGGAAATAAAACAATGGTAGATAATAAAATAACAATAATTAATTCAGAGCAGCTAGGATGCTGTTAAAATAATAATGAAGAGATTTGATGAAAAAAGTTTTAATTAATTCCTGCTTTCATCACGTGATGAAAGAGTAGGAAATCCTTTTAATTTAGAGATTTTTTAACAAATATACACATACATACATACATACCATATTGATTGAGCGAGAATGTGTAAAAATAAAATCTCAGATTAGGAACATATGAGGTGTTAAAGTAAAATAAACAGTTTTTTTTTTGTTGTTTTTCATTTATTGATTTATTTTGAGAGAGAGAGAGAGAAACAATAAATAAGTACATTTCAATAAATCGCTAATGTTGTATGTACATATTTTAAGGACTGTATAATGTGTATTTTATTCTGACACATGACAATATATTATATATTCATTGCATATCTCAATATTTCATCTTACTATTCATGTTCTGAGTGTTGATGAGTTGAGCTTGAAATTGCTCAAGTGTACTTTTGTTGTGTACTATTGGATGAAGAATTTTTATAATTCTAAAATCTTAAAGAATTGTCTTACGACCATTTTCTTTTGGTCCTTTTTTCTGTTTCTTTTGTTGTGAAAGACTGCGAGGTACAATACAGATAACGAGGGGATGACTCTTCAATGTTTATTTGTTTGTCAAACAGGGCGAGGCTTGCTTCCCCCCCCCCCTCTTCTGTCCCTCAAATTCGGTGCCACAAGTAGCTAGCCAATTACTTCATTCTTAACAATTCCACTCTATTTAACACGTCATTATCTTTTTTATATCTCGCAACCTTTCTTTTTGTAAAAAAAAACCCGAAATAAAGCACCAAAATCAGTTAGTAGTAAGCCAATTCTTCCCAACTGTGTAATTATTATTCATGTAATAAGTAGCAGGGAAATTATAAACTTCCTGATTGTAGGGACTTATTCACAGCTAAGTAACAGCTAATTCAAGCTTAGTTAATCGACATTCAAACACTAATAAGGGGAAGAAGAGAAGTAGAAAAAATCAAAGCTGACTACGAAATACAGGGTAAATTTTTAAATTAGCGGGTGTATGTAACGCAGTTTTAGCAAAGTAGGAATAATCCCAGTTTGGCTAGAGACACACTTTGTCAGCTTATAATAAAAGTACCTAGGAATTGTTGATGATTTGAATGTATCATTGGAGTTTATACAATTTATTGCTGTTGATGTAAATGGTCTGTTTTACGTGGAAATTATTGTCATGTTCAACATAACTCCAGGAGATTCACGGTCGAATTCGAGTTTCTAAATCTTCGATCCGGTTCTTTAAAGCAAAAAGACTGGAGCCGACACATTGTCTGGAGTTTTGAGGTTTGATTTGTCTGTTAAATAACAGTTTGTTTGTTTTTGCTTTAATGTTTATCTAACTGTACTCTGTTTGTTCTGCTAAAACGACAAAAATCAATCAGATAAACAATACTTCTAACAAGAAAAAATTCAAACTTAAAAAAAAAAAAAACAAGGTTAAATTACACTAGGAAAGAGCAAACAAATTGAATATTTTATTGATATTTACTTATAAATATGTATATCCTTTCAATCGAACTTAAAACTGTCTCTCAGATCTTTTAAACAATTAAATTTCATTTTTCGTCTACATAGAAATTTAATATTTACTCAACAAAGTTCATATTTTTGCTTCATAAAATAACATATTAAAAATAGAAATATTTCATATTCTTTAAATTATTTTATACTTTAGGCACTAGGGTAAATAATTAATTTTCTACAGCAATTAATTTTCTACGCTTTACTTCAAAACTGATTACTTTTTGTATTTACCTACATGTAGATCAACTTAGATCCAGTTTGTTTAGTGATATCTAATGGGGTTTTATAAATTATTATTTGTTTGTTTAAAAGTAAGTACCAGAAATAATCAACTCTAAAGTGAAGTCTTCGAAATTCTAAGGAACCAATAATTGATCTTGCTATTTCAGAAGCAATAAGCGATAATTTATTTATTTATTTTTTCAAACATAGCAAAAAGCAAAAGTTATGCTTCTAATTAAAAAATAGTTTTTGATAAATTTTTGATAATAAAATAATAAATCAATTCTTAAATGAAATTTCAAAATCGTTCTGATGACATACGTTTTGACCTTTTTTTTTTTGAAAGTATTTATTTTATTAGTATTTTAATACAATATAGATTGCAATTAATTCTGAATTCATTATAGCAAAGAAAGAATTAAAAAGAAAAGGATTTATTTATTTTCTTTATTTATTCACGTCAAGCTTTTTTGTCCACTCGCAACCTCGACCCACAACAGGGAAAGGAAAAATTTGGAAAAACAACTGGTAGCGACCCTTCTGTAATTTCCTTGTTGCAAGCTTTTTAATATTGGGCAGAGTTATAATTTAGATATACTAAGCATTTATAAATTCTATCAATATACTAATCAATCGTTAATACTTGTATATCAAAAATTCAAAAAAAGGGCGCGCAATTTAATATATTTTTTATATATCAAAATCATAAATAATAATAATACCCTTTTTGAGCTCATAATACGTAGAGTCAGCTGCTTGAAATCAAAAAAGTCAAATGATGAAAATCAGCTGAAGGGAGAATACAGTATGTTTTTGTTTATCCCAAAAAGCTCGTCGTGATTCTTCCCTAATGTCACTAAAAATACATTTTAGAGAATCTTTGTTAAAATAGATTTTAAACACTATTTATTAAACTAAAAAAAAGTTATAAAGTAAGTAACATTATATAAAGTAATGTATGTATTTGGATAATACTGAAAGAGAATGATGTTAATTTTCTAAACTTTGAAAGTGATAAGCGACCTTTCAATGTTACATTTTTTTTTTCAATTTTGGGAGTAAAACATTCAAAAAAATTAAAACTTAATGTTTCACAATATATGGACTGGTACTCTAACATAGTTATATAGTATTTATATTTGCCAAAATGACAAATCTATTTGTCGAAATCTTGATAAGTATGCAAAAAAATGAAAAGGGCCAATGGCCTAAGGGTATATTGTAACTATGTTTGTTCTGGTTTTTTTTTTTTTTAAATAAATAACTCTTTTTATTTCACAGATCCAAAGATACATAAAGGTTCTTTTTGCATTGTTTGCTAAATCAATGTTTCTTACACCAAAAATCTTTTCTGAATATTTCTGTATTTTTGGGGGAGGGAGGGCATAAAGGACATGACATTGTTAACTTTGATTTTTATACCTAGGTATTATACGAATATAATTATTTACATTTGATTCGGATTTCTTCCCATAGCCCTTTAGAATTTAAGCCAGACAAATTTTCGAAATCGAATATTTATAATATCATTCCCAACACTTATAACTAGATCTGTTGGTCATGGAGCTACAATCTTTATTGCATCAAGATTTTCACTCAGGGAAATAAAGATTGAAAAACTCATAAAACATTTTAAAATCCTACCTAACGAGAAATAAAGAAAACGAGTTGTTACAAAGTATACCAAGTTGCTTTATAACTTAAAAGTTATAAATTAAGGTACAACTTTTACGACTTATAAGTTGTAAGTAAAGTAATTTTACGGAACATTTTATCACATAACAGTGAACCCTCATTCATTCGTGGTTTCAATAATTTGCAGCTTTATTTTTGATATTTATGATCAAAAATATTCGCAGAAGATTCATGTATTTACGGATCTTGTTAAAACTTGTCCACATTAAAAATAACTTCAACTGTTTCTGGGATAAATTTCATTGAAATTAACCTTGCTAACTGTTGATGGATGAAATAGTTTTTACTCTCACAATGTATGTATTATGAGTGGACAAAGTAATGATCATTCATTGAGCTGACTTCACCTTTACATCAGAGGTGTCAAACTTATTTCACATCGCGGGTCACATACGACCAAGGTCAAGGTCATCAAAACAGATAATGCTAGTCATTTTGAAGATGAAGATGTTTCAGAAAGGATGAAAGGCTCCTCTTAGAAAGGCGTAATACAATATTTGATTATATTAAGGAGATAAAAAAATATGATAATCAATTGGGACTCATGTACAGTTGCTGATGCACTTGATTCTTCAATGGAGCAATTTAGATGCATTTTTAAAAGCAAAAGGCTCCAACCACAAATACCTATGTTTTTTAAACCTTTAGGAAAAAAATAATTTCATGAAACCTTTTGTAAATATGTATGTATTAAATATTTAAGAAAAACAGCATAGTATGCAGAAGTGAATGCGTATGTGCGGTGAAAAATTTAAAAGTGTGTAAGGCATGTATAACTTTGTTTTACTCGCATTATATGAAAATAAGAATTAGAAACAGCAAAAACCAATCGTAAGCATGTACAATTATTATGCAAAAAGAAATAAAGCAACTCGGGATTTCACAATCCTCAATATGAAACGTAAACCCACCTACAAGATATTTAATATCTTTGAAAGGTTGCGAGGTAGGATAAAATATTGCGAAAGAAGAGAGTTTCACTTATTCGCGGATTTCAGTCGCAGGTATTGCCGGTATAGATCTAGCGTGAATAAGAAGGGTCAACTCTCTATGGAATTATTTATTTTACTTCATCAAAACTACGCAACCTCTACTATAAAGACATGTAAATTAATTATTATTATTTAAAAAATAAAGCTTTATCATTTATAATTAAATTCTACTATTCAATACGCCTCTCCCCAAGGGCACTTTTACTATCCTATTAGCGGATTGCTATAAAATCATGAAAAATGAAAGGTTGCGTAAATACATAGGTCTGCAAGAAATACTTGGAAATATTCATGTAAAATTGACCAGAGAAATAACAATAAATAGAGGAATAAAAAAATTATACCCTAAGCTTACGTCAATCAGTGAATTCATCTATAAGTACATGCTAATTGAAAGCAGTAATAAAAAATTCATATTTCAATACAAAATCAAAAGGCACAATGTACATACATACACATTAATTTTATTTATGGTATTGAACGAATTAAGTAAAGATTGCCACAAATTGAAAATTAAAAAAAGTATTTTGAGTTATGTGACGTTTTGAAAGAGTATTAACTTATAAAATTAAACAGTAAATTCGTTTTTTGGAAAATATAGAATATTTTTATACAATAAATCAGGATCAATTAATGCTTGGTATATATTATTTTTTTATCGATAGTTCATTTGTGTCACAAGTTATTCCTATATATATATAGAAATTAAATAAACTATTAATATTTTAAATAATAAACTTCAATGCTACCATAATAACATGCCAATTGTTAATTGCATTGTCGACAGCATCCTCATTTTTCTTTTTAATGCTTACAGGTACACATAAGAATATATAAAATATGATTTGAATAAAGATTGAAATTATATAAAAATGAATCGAAGGACATTTCCCCATTATCATTTCCTTTCACTAGATTGGAAATTATTCTTATAATTCGTTAAAATGTGTCGAATAAAAACTCTTCATGTAAGAATTTTACAGGTCGAAGAATAACAATTATAACTCTCAGATAACAAAACTATTCATTCTTGTGCATACATATAATATAATTGATATAAACATACTAAAAAACGTTGGACGTTACATTTTATACAAATTAACTATGAAGTAATTTGGAGTCAAATTTTGTTAAACTTCAATATATATTATTTATCAAAAAATTGTTCAAAAATTATAGTATGACAATTTTTTCATTATATTGCATGCAGAATATATTATTTTAAATGAGCTATATTTGAAAAAATTACAATTTAATTATAATTTTCTTCAATATTACTGAACACAAGTGAGGTACAAGAATAAAAAATTAAATATGAAATCAAATTTGAGGAACGCTCTAATATATATTTAATAGGGGAGACGATGTCTAAAATTAATCTACACACAAAGCATTTTTCTTGACCTAATGATATGAAATTGCTTAGTTTTCAATTGTCTTTTCAAAGAAGTCCCCGTAATTAAAAGCTAACTGACATCTTATTTCTTAAGAATAAATGTACAATTTATTACCAATGTGTCATCTCACCTTTAGGGTGAGATGGGTTGATTCTCTTTTTTTCTCATCGTTTTGAGGGATTTATTCATATGAACTTGGTCTTTTTATCAAAATTGAAACAAACACTCACAGAATTAAATACATGCAACTAAATGTCTCGTAATTTCCAATATAATTGTTCATATAACCATAGCATAGTTACCTACAAGAGCAAAGCCAATTGGTGGATATTAATTAATAGTATAAAGTGATATCCTACCTATCTATATTAACAGACAAATTAAAAGATAAGACATGATTGGTCTTAATTTCAGGTCGAAACAAGGGCTGGCATTATTCTAATAATATGTAACAAATTACCCCTGTCTTCCTTAGAATGGGGCTTGCGATACATCTCTAATTTATTTATATATTGTCAGAAGGTGGAAGAAAAAAAAAGAGAAATCCATACTTAAACTTTTGAATAAATAAGTGAATAACAAAAAGTGGAGTTCATATCTTGAAAAATCACTGACATCTCACGAGATGTCAGAGATATTGGATCGTCGCTACGCTCTCCGTAAAAGGATTCGTGCGTCATGTGAAGGAGTTCTTCAAAGGTCTGATGAGAGGGAACAAAGGAATCGAAGAAATCGTTGTCGACGACAATTCTGCCCTGTATGTGAGGATTTTATATCAGGGACTCAAAATGAAGTGATGAAACACATGGAGACTTGTCTCAGAGACCCTTCCTCGGATGGTATGAGTGTTTAAATGCTTATTATTATTATTATGTTCTTACTTTCCATATAATTAGATAGTGAAGAAGGATCCACATTTGATGAGTATGAATGGGCTGGACAACGACGTGTTCGTGCCACTGCATTTCTTGAAGGAGGTGACTCTGGATTTACTTCTATTAAACACGGAAACGAGGACGAAGTACTAGATATTGAGAGTGAATTGCTTCATAAGTTAGGTCCTCCCCAGTATACCACAGCAGATATTATCTTTCCAGAAGCAGAGTCTGCAAAGGAACAGTCAGAAAGGGACTCCTTATTGTTAGTATTAGGTGAGTTAAGGGTTTATTATGAGAGGAAAGTCCTGGGCTAAGACCTAATTATTTAAATGTGTTCTGCAGGACATAAAAAAGATTTTTCAAATGCTTCAAAAGAAAATATAGACGCTGAAGAACCAGGTGATCCAATCTCCCTTGAAAAAACGGAGGAAACGGATGAATCTTCAGATATTGTCGTTCTACAAAAACAAATTAAGTTATTAAAACTCCAAAACGATGAGTTGCGAAATAAAACTCTATGTAAGATATGTATGGACAATTATGAAAGACCCCTTGTATCTTTAGAGTGTTGGCATGCTCATTGTGAGCGATGTTGGATGCGAACTCTGGGAGTGAAAAAACTCTGCCCCCAATGTAAAGTCATTACCAATCCGGAGGACTTGAGGAAAATTTACTTGTAGTTCCACTTATTTACTCCTGTTTTTTTTAAAAAACTTAATTATGTTCCTTATTTGTAGACTTAGAAGTATTATCATCTTTTATTTTTGAATATTTTACTACATTGTACATTATATTCTGTATTTCCGAAAAGTTCTCTTAAATTATACCCAATGAACTCGTTATCTCCGTGATTGCGGCATATTTTTCTTCATATAGAATACACTATGAAACAAGTCATTTTGTAGGTATTTTGGGTAGATACGATTATATCAAAAACATACTGCATTGAATTTTTTTTCGCTTCCCATTAACATAATATTATAATTGTACCCGTTCTTAAATGAGCTGTATGTGAAATGTACATCTCTCAGTAACTAATTATTGTATGCGTCCTGGGATTCAAGCCTTGTGAGCAAATGAACATTTGTGGTAGATGCATTAAGTAGCAATTTCAAGCTAAAACGTAAGACTAGAAAGCTTGAACAGATAAGACTTTAGAGTCGAGCTTAATTGACGTATTATTCAATTTATGTTTAACACAAACAAATATAAATTTCGTCAAATACACCTGGATCAAATTTAAAAAGAAAACCCTGACAGCATAAATGAAATTATTTAAATGTAATTAAAAATCTAAAACAAACAAATCGGTAGGTGAAGAAAAATCTAATATAAAAGTTTGATAAAAGAGTGAATTAAACTATGTATGTATGTACGTTAAAATAATGAGTCTTTTTAAAAATAGCAAATATATGGGTTATGAATGAGTAGTATATGATCATGTAATATTTGTAGCTGCGGAAAATGTAAATTTAAAATATATGCAAGTGCTCTGACGAAGAAATTTCTTAGGTGCTGTTAGTTTGGTGCATATCAAGGGGTTTGGGGTCTTCAGTTAAAATTAGAGAAGTTTTTTGAAGACATAAAGGTACTGAACGCTCGAGTGAGTATTGATTATGAGCCTCAGGAGGAGGGTCTGAAGGAACTTCCTTGGAGAGAAATATATTTTGATTTTTCTGTGCTACATCCTCCTCGTCATCATCTTCAGTGGTTCTTATATACGAAGAATCTTTGGTGTGCTTCCACATATGAATACCCCAGGCTATTTTTGAGTCCAAGTTATCACTACAAATTTCACAAGGATACATTCTTCTCCAACTAGCTTTTTTTTTACAGTCGTGATTATTGTTCTTCATATTTTTACCACAATCGTTACACTTCGGTACTGAATGAATTTTAACATGTCGAAGTAAGTCATGTCTCTCATAGAATCTCTTTCCACAGGTCTCGCACTTAAAACTCTGTTTCTCATTCCCATGAACCCTTTTTAAATGTCTTTTAAGCCCAGATGCATTTCTAAATAATTGGGGACACTTATCACATTTGTGGGGTTTTTCAGACTTATGTTCTTGGACATGGATGTTCAGCGAAATGGTGCTACTAAACTCTTTTAGACAAGTAGCACACTGATAGATCTTTATTTCCTCAGTTAGTTTCTTTCGGCCTTCATGGGCTAAGTCAATGTGCTTCTTCAGATCCCTTCCTGAGGTGAAAGTCATTTTACATTCTGTGCATGGATGAGATAGTGACTCTAAGGGTTCCATTGCGGAATGAAATTGTGTGTTCATATTCGAATTCGGAGCAAGAGGATCGCTTTGAATGCTCTGGGGTGGTTGTTGATGCTGCGATGGAATTTGTTGTGGTTGATGGAGAATTTGACTACTCTCATCATTCATGGAAGGAGCATAATTATACGAAGACATTTCCACCTGGCGTGTCACATAATTTTGAGGCATGTTGAGCGAATTACTATTGTTCATGCCGCTGTTATTATTATTATTACTATAATGATTGTATTGTTGATTGTTCCATAAGGAAGGAGTGGTAGAAGAAGAGGGGATCTTATGGGATGTCTTTATATGATTTTCAAGGGAGACTTGATCCCGAAAATTGGATCCGCACTGCGTACAAGTAAAATACACGTCATTGGGTTGTACACTTTGAGGATTGTAATAGTTTGTACTGTAGTTACAGTACATTTGATTTTGATTGTTGTTTGAATAGGAGTTGTAGTTGGTATAGTCCGAGGATGAGTTATTGCCATAGCCACCACAAGAATTTTGAAGATAATAGCCATTATTTCCATTCTGATTCGTGTTGTTATATCCATAGTACTTGTTGGATAAGTCCCGTTGTTTCGAGGATGTAGCAAATGTTAGATTGAGAGGGGAGGATCGTCTCTCTAGATTGAGTGGAGAATTACGGTCGTAGCCCGAGTCTGTAAATAAATGAATGGATTAAGAATGAGGTGAGTGAGAGTCTGGATGCACTCACTTGAGTAGTACTCCTCCTCTTGTCGTGTTGGGTAGTAGTAATTACGAGAGTCTGTCGTGGACAAATTGACAATCTCATTTTGGTGCGGGTGTTGATGCTGGAGAGAGAGATCCTGAGGCTTTTGTGAGAGGGATTCTTTGGAGGACAAATTGAGGCATTCCTCGTTGTAGTAGGAAGAGGAGCAGCTCAAGTCCAGTCCATTGTTCGTACTTAGATTCAAACAGTCCGAGGGAGGACTCCGAAGGAAATTCTCTATTTGCTCAAGCGTCGAACACATGATCCTCCAATCAAACGTTCCTCACCAATCCACTCAAAGTCGATCTCCGAACTAAAGGGAAAAAAAATTAATGTGATTTAGTCTCTTCTCATCATCCCGAGAATATCCACATGGGACAGATAGAGGCCCTCTGACCAGATAAGTGATCAAGGGAATAATCAATAATAATAATTACGTTCAATATTAATAATAATAATAATAATAACTTAAAAACTATGATATACTTTGCTAAGGAACGATCTCCCCCCGATGCTGCGCAATGGGTCCAATTTAATAGTGATGTTCTAGCTATGAGCTTGAAACATGAGCATTTTAATAATAATATGTATAATTGACACAATGCAGCGATGACGTATTTTGTGACGTTTATTACCTTTAAAAAACCCGGCTATGTCACGTGACTTATTCACTTTATATTCCAAACAATACTATATGTAGTTACCATTAGTTATTTATGGAACAATTAGATTATATATATATTTGATTCATATATATATATATATCACGTCGAGCTTTTTTGGCCACTCGCAACCTCGACTCACAAAAGGGAAAGGAAAAATTTGGAAAAACAACTGGTAGCTACTCTTCTGTATTTTCCATGTTGCCAACTTGTTGATATTTGGCAGAATTTATTATTTAGATATACTATATATTTATAAATTCTGCCAATCACAAACCAATTGTTAATACTTGTAATATGTTCAAATTCAAAAAAGGGCGCGCAATCCTTGATTTAATATCTTAAATATATATTATAATAATATGAATAATATTAATACCCTTTACGGGCTCATAACACGTAGAGTCAGCTGCTTTAAATCAAAAGAGTCAAATGATGAAAATCAGCTGAAGGGAGAATACAGTGTGTTTTTGTTATTCCCAAAAAGCTCGTCGTGATATATGATAAATGTATAAAGCGTCTTCACAGACGTCACAGATCAGTGCGTTATAAATCAAAGCGACATCATGTATATAGTTAATATAATATTTATTAATGTAATAAATAGAATGGATACATTTCAAAAAATCTTACGAAAACTTCACAAATAAAATAAAAATTTACATTTCTATAGAATACAACTTGACGACAAAAGAAAAACAGTGATATTTGAATAAAAAAACATTCATAGGTACTGAAAATCCCTATAAAAGGGTTGAATTTTTACAGTTACTTTTGTTTTGGATGGATTAGGGACCAAAAAAACAGGATAATTGGATAAAGATATCGGATCTCTCCGAGAGTAAAAGTTAATTTATTGGCTACAAAATATAATTTTAAATGTTTAATGATATAAGATCATGTTTTTTAATGCATATTATTAGGGTCTGAGATATGTAATATAAATATATGTATTTTTTTGATAGATGGTAATGGTTCAAGTCCTTTTATTTGTCGTTCTCAATATGACATCCAATGTGCACAGAAGCAGTTCGCCATTTTCCCTAATAAAAAAGAGACAAGGTTTTGTGAATAAGTTCTATTACCAATTTAAGTCACGCAACCCAATCCATCATTTTAGATGAAAAATTATCGTTGGTAATTTAACTTGACGTTTGTACAAGTATACATCAATAATGTTTTGTCGTTGTTGTCATATAAGAACAACACCACGTGGGTATTTTTTACAATCCTTCCATTTTGAGGTCATATTTTATATCCTCAAAAATTGATTCGAAGCCAATAAAAAACTACTCACTGCATATCTTCAACTTACAAACCCAAATCAAACTTCCTTTAAGGTTTTTTCTAATAAAAATTGCTTAGAAAAGCTTATTGAATATTTCGCTTAAGCTGATGAATTTCTCCCTTGAATTTAGTTATCGATTTTAATCCTTTTATATACAGAAATATCTTAATAGCAAATGCTATATATTCCTTTGTATTAATATATAATATGATCCTTTAATATAAGATGTCCCCGTATCTTTAACTAAACATATTATACATAATTGAAAAGGAGACATTTTATGCTATCAGAACATTTTAGTATGACTTTTTATATATGAAGAAGACTAGAAATATCGTATTCCAAAAAAAAACTAAAATCTAATAACGACACTAAATCAAATAATCATTTTTCAATAATTCAATCTATGAAATAAATCTTAATGTCTAAACGATTAAAAAATTACAATTTATTTAATTAATGGTAAGTACGTAGCAAAGATAGAGAGCGCTTCAAAAATTTTATGGTATTTACCACCTCCTTGGTTTTAAATGAAGAATATGGGTGAAAAATTACACATATTTTTCCGGGCAAATTTTATGATTATATGACGTCTCAAGTTTATTTACGACGTAAATATTATTATATAATTGGATCACACAACCTCATTTTTTTCAAAAAGTGTGGGAGGGGGCAATCACGTCGAGCTTTTTTGTTCCCTCGCAACCTCAACTGACAAAAGGGAAAGGAAAAATTTGGAAAAACAACTGGTAGCTACCCTTCTGTATTTTCCTTGTTGCCAACTTGTTAATATTATACAGAATTTATTATTTAGATATACTATATATTTATAAATTCTACCAGTCACAAACCAATTTTTAATACATGTAATACGTTCAAAGTTCAAAAAAAGGGCGCGCAATCCTTGATATAATATATTTTTTATACATCAGTATCATAAATAATACTAATACCCTTTTTGAGCTCATTAGACGTAGAGTCAATTGCTTTAAATCAAAAGAGTCAAATGATGAAAATCAGCTGAAGGGAAAACACAGTGTGTTTTTGTTTATCCTAAATAGCTCGTCGTGAATAGCCCTATGGTCCAGGCGCCACTGCCGGATATATAATGTAAACCACTTATTTTTTCTTTAGTTAATTTTTTCCTAAAGGTCTCTGTTACAATTCTCGATGAATAAATTGTGATTTTTTCCCCCGTTCTCATAGTTTATTTTACTTTTGAAAATTTTGGTTCTTGATTGCCCCAGTATCATTTTCAAACTAGATCGTAGTCACTATTCTCAAGTAGATGCTCACTTTTTTTAATATTTCAACTTTCATTTTATCTCATTTTTATCATAAGGTTTTTTTCAATTCTAATCATAAAGCTCTCATTTTTCTCTACAAAAGTTGCATACCTAAATCAAACAACTTCTCATTGTTGTTGTATTCAAAAACTGTTCTTTCACCTATGGCTTTTTCAATTAAAATCCAGCTATTCTGAATGAAATTATCCCACATTTGCTCTTGAATCATGCTGTAAACTTTTTCAAGGACGGCTAGATAGAAGGACTCGCTATAAAATTGAGTTCAGCCGTAGACTGAAGGTTCAAAATTACATTCAACTCCATTGCTAATAAATATTAGAAGCGATATAGCAGTGATTTCAAGTGAGTATGATTAAAATATTCCCTAGCATGATACTTTTTCTTTTGAATACGAGTTTAATTACCCTAGGAGTCTTACACACTCCTTGCAATGACCCAAAAAGATTCATCCTTGGATTATTATTGAGTGGACTTCGACTTTTTTTTTTATTTAATATAAAATTTTTTTTCTGAAAAGTTATTGAATGACTAATTACATATTTATTTCAAATTAATTTGACGATGTGTAACAAATCATTTTATGCTATTAAACATGTAGTAGAACCATAACAATAATTTAGGGAAATCTGTTTTTCAATTTGCACCCTCTAATGGACTGCAATTGAAGAGCTTCTTTTGATGTAAGTATGTTAAGTTATGTCCTTAGTCGTTAACCGCCATGTTTCAATACATTTAGAATTGTTAAGGCCAAAACCGACTTTACTTTCATCCCAGGGTGTTCAAGACAATTTAAGCAAACCATTTATTTGTTTGTATGAATCATCTAAATATGTATGAAATTGGATGATTGGCTTAAATATATAAAAATAAGTTGTGAAATATATTTATTTTTATGAACTTTGTACTGATTATGGTGTTTGTTATTTATTTTGTTATCGGCTATTATGTAGACTCGATTATTGTAGATATGTATGAATTATGATGTAAAGGGGCTGGTTGAGTGTTAAGTAATGAGGTCATGACATCATGTGATATATCACTTGATGAGAAAGATCTAGAAAGAATAAGCAAGCTAGTACTCAACCCAAACAGTATAAATATCAAGCGCATTGTCCGTGCCAAAATTAGCATTATTCGAACTTCAATTGGGGAATACAATTGTAAGGAACTGTACGTAAATATACGTGTTTGTATATAATAAATACACAATGAGTCTTATTTACCCAAACTGATTAACAACTAAATCAAGGTAAGCTCCGATCACATTATATTCTTAGAAGGAATACTCTTTTAAATATTAGCTATCACAAAATCCTTATAAACTTTATAAATTAACTTTGTAGTGGCTTTCCACGATTGCATTCGCTTGAATGAAAAGACACTACAGTATCAAAATGATGTAATTACTTTTTCCTTGATTGATTAAAATGAATTTACTACAAAAAATCAAAAACAATGCCTCAGACATCCTAACGTTAATTTCAAAGAATCCACTCTTTTGAAGAAACGCTTTATGCACCTAATTTATACTAGTATATGCCTTATATAAATATATACATTGTTCCTTAGGAGATTGACAAATCATTTGTTCAGCAGAGAGGAGCAAGCAAAGTGTAAGAAACTTGTTACATTCCTGATTTTGTATGATATTTATCTTCAAAGTGAGGATGATGGTTTAGCAGCTACTTACTCGATAAATTATATAAATCACGTCTATTTTTAGACCTTCATATTTATAATTTAAATGGTTGAAAAATATAGAATTTATACAAACAAATAATATCAATTTATCACAAATGTTTAAAATGATTTTATAGAGCTAATAAATATATATTTTAATAAATAAAATGATAATAATTATTATATACTATAATTATTTTTTGTCTCCATTGATTATAATTGAATGTTTAAAATATATTTAACCCATATTCAACAAAATAGAATAAAGAAAAAATAATAATTTATTAAATTGAACTTCAGCCTGCAATTAAAGACTGACTCATCTTTATTTTCCAGTCCTTTTCTCTAGAGTCTAGTGGCCCTTGATTTGTTCACCATAAGCAATACTCTTCCTGTTCTCAAGGTGTTACTCCTTGAAATTAAATACTTCTTTTTGTGCATGTTTAAAAATATAACCCTCTCTAATTGTATTCTATACATGTGTTTGGGATGTGAATATTGTAAATATATAATAGTTTTAAAATTATTTGTCAAATTTTGTTGTAGAATTTGAACTTTACATTATTCAAATTGAAATTATTATGTTCCTACAAGATGATAATTGCCACCCCTGTTTAAAGTATTACTGGAGTTGTGCAGTCCAAACAACTTAGCTACACCAATGGAGCTTTCCAAATTACACCAAAACACTATTCCAGTGCTGGTGGAGGGCATAGAGGCTTGCAGATAAGGGATCCTCCAAGGTGTTGTGTTTTAAGCAAGTGGGGGGGGGGGGGGGGTAATATTTTAAAATGTGTATATGTGTCAAGTCAACAAGGAAGCAAGTTTGTTTTCTTCAAATATTGAAAAGGAGAAAATCCACTTTACAGTTTTTTTACTTCATAAATATAACGGTCAAATATTTAGGAGTCATTTTAAGACCTATTGCGCACGGTTTTTGCTAAAATATCACTTTTAATCAAGAAAGCAAGGATTGCTGTATATTCAATAGAGTGATCGGATAAATGTTACGACTGCACAAGGAGCCGATATGGCCCCTGATAGAACGTCCATCTTTTTCATAGCCCAGAGATTTATTTAGTTGTAGGTAGCTAAAAACAGTTGATATGTTTAAGAACTATTAAGAATCAACTACATTCGCTATCATGCTCACCATGAATCATAGTAATAGTAACTACATAGTCAGAAATACCAGGTGTTTTTTATTATTGATTGTGGCCGGTATTTTTTTCCTATAATACAGTTGCAATAATTGGATTCATTATTTAATGAATCGAAATAAACTATTAATACAAAGAGAATGCAATTATTGGAGTCATTATTATTTAGTTAATCGAAACATACTATGAATACAATCGAAAGAGAATTGCTTTAGGAATATGATAGCAGTTCACACTCGTTTTTGAAATATTTCAGATAAACTTGGTTCCTTGTTGACTTGACACACATATATATTAAAATATTTTATAAATTCTATATTTCTTTTTGTGTCATAAAAGGTATTTTCAATTTTTCTTTATTATTATAAATGATGTTACTAATTAAATATTTGGGTCTATATTTTTATTTGACAAAATCCAGACGTTTCATGAAGTTATAGAAATTTACCCGAACACAAAATCAAAAAAGAGAACGATTAGTCAACGATCTTTATTTTCATTTATTCTACCAAATCGAAATACTAATAACAATAGTATCTTAGAATATTGAATAAAAGTTGTTATATAAAAAATACTAGGAACATAATGTATTATTGCATGAAATACGATTTATTCTATTTGATTAATATCGTTCAGATTAGGCTAAATTTGTATTTTGTTTCCTTATTATTTACATATGTATGTTATATATTATATATATATTATTAAATAATATATATATAATAGAAACAATTTATAAATATGTATTATTCTGAGAATCAGAAGGGTTTCTATTAAGACACTAGCAAAGGAAACTCAAAATAATAGAGTGACAGTAATTGAACAATAGACAACCATACTATCAAATTTAGATTGTTTAATTTACATTAAGGCAGATTGTTTAAGGGTGGGCTTCTGTGTGTAGTTAAGAAAACTTGTTGCGTGATAAAATATGGACCACAAAAGAAATGTCAAATCCGTTGAACAAAATTTCGAGATTTATAATTTTGAATTATCTTAATAAAAGTGGCATTTTGATGGTTTTTCGACTTTTTTTTTAATTATAATTATTCAACAAATACGTTTTACATCTATGAATAGTTATTTAATGTATCCTTATACTTAATATTATAAAGGCACATAACAAATTCTAGCTAAATTGAAGAGTATACAGAGATTTTACAAAAGAAATATTTTCAACTTCAAGGTGTATTAATATTTTGCTCACAAAAATCAACTCAAAACACTAATGAACTTCCTTAGAATACGTATGGAATGCATTCAATATATATTCAAAAGGTAGTCAAAGAGCTAAATTACTACCCTTAATTTTTTGATAAATTGACCATGGTGGATTTTGAATTCTTACGCTAAATCTAAATCTTTTTCTATGGCAATGACAAATTTGTAGTAGAGTTTGTTTTTGTACCTAAAAGTAACTTTTAATAAGTAACCAAATCAAACCAGTATGTTTCATAATATTTTATTTTATTATATCTTTTTATAATTATAACTAATTGATAATTCAACCAATTGACAAAGCTGAGAACCCTGAATGTATCATGGAATACTTAGTAATAGGCTCTTATCAAGAAAAAGTATAAAATTACAATAAATGAATATTTTTAATCATTCCATAATTATCATCATCAAATAGGTACAATATCAATTATTTACTTTCATCGTTTCATCTCATTTTTTGCTCACAATTTATACACAAGATAGCACATTATGTTAAAGTCTTTTATTATACATACATGTAGGTTGACACAGCCGAAAAATCAGTATTTCAAAGTAGCATGGTATTCGTGGACAATTGTTTTTAACCCTAGGGACAAAGTGTTACAAATATAAACATACTGTATAGATAAGAGAAATTAAACAAAAATTATCAAGAGTTTATGTCAAACTGTGGCATGAATGACTTAATATTTGATAAGATATTTGATTAGTTTTTTATGATATGACTAAACAGCTAAAAATACATTTTTCCTCAATAAAAGGTTGAAACAAAAAAAAGTTACTAGTGATTCAAAGGAGTATGTAAAATTAAGACCTCAAGGAAAAGTTTATGATTTTGCCATTATGGAACATAATATGGAAAATATGCAACAACAAAAAATCTATTTTTTAAGCGATTTAAAAAGAGAAAAGTAAAAACTTCGATTTTCAGTACAACTATGTGTCATTCAAGTTCAAAAGTTTTGTTGAATTGTCCATTATGACTTTTAATATATCAGTTATAAGAGGAAATTCAAAATTAACACGTGAGATTTTTCTTACTTTGCCTTCTTTATAAAAATTGTTTCTTTTTTTCCCTCTTTCCAAATTTAAAATTTGGAAAACACAAAATATACATATATTGTGTGGGGGTTACAATTTTATGCTAATGGAATAAAAGTTATGCTTTAGTGATTAGTTACAAGAAAATAAATAAAAGTACCCTATAAATTTCTTGCACTGAGTTGATTTTGCATGTCTTCTGATATAATAATAAAAATATATTGTTTAAAACATAACTTATAAACTAATTTAACACGTACAGCATATTAAATAAAAGCAAAAATATTGTTCTTAATAGATATGTTGTGTAATAATTATTTTAAAAAATTGTCACAAAAAATTGGACTCGAAACAAACACGCAAATATTGTGCAAATATCCATGTGAATAAGTTTTAATGACCTTGATATATGAACAATAATAGTCAAGGATTTTAAAAATATTTTCGTAAAATAGCATGCAGTGCAAAAAGTGATCCAAAAATAGTTTTATTTCGCATTTTACAAGAAATATCATTTTACACTACTATTTCACAATTGTTATTATGTTACAGGGTGATCAACCCAAGTGTAGACATATTTTGATTTAAAAAAACTTTTTTTGAAATAAAATATATATATATTTTATTGCAGACATATAGTTATACATCGAATAAAGTATGATTTTGTATATGTAGGATAAAATCTTTACATTTGTTTTATAATGAGCACAATTATTGCAACCATTCAAGAATTGTATCAAGCAGGAAAGACCCCCAGTAAAATATGAACATCTTTTGAAGGCTCGTGTTAGTAGAAGCTCTAAAACGCTCGAAAGAGACAGGGCAGACTCTCCCAAAAGTATGATGTACACCAAATTGTAAAGTAAGAACTAAAAAACTAATAAAAAACAGAAGAGAAAAAATCAGAAGAAATCCCAAGAGAGACATAAGGACGCCCAAGTAAGTTATGGATCTGTAGCTAACACCATACAAGAAAAAGAAAGTCCAGTTACTCTCACAAGCAGAAAAGACTAAACGATTGGAGAGAAGAAAACCTCTTTTGGAGAAACTTTGAGATGGCACGCAACCACCAGTACTGTAGACAGATGAAAAATTATTCACTGTTCAGGCCGCGAATAATCATTAAAATTACCGAATTTATGCAGCAAATAAGGAAAATATCTCATTGAACGAAAGGTTGGTGTTTCAGAGATAAAAAAACAGCTTCTGTGACGGTTTGGGCTCGGGTAACATTACCTGGAGAAAAAACTCCTCAATTCTTCATTGAAAAGAGAGTAAAAATTAACTAATACGTTTATTTGGTGATGTTGAAAAAGAAATATTTCCCTGGATTGATGCCACGTTTGGCGAAGATGGAATAACTCTCCAGCATGATGGAGATTGGTCGCATTCAGCCAATCTTGTTCAAAATTGGTGTAAGGAGAATATGGCTTGTTACTCACTTGTTGGGAAGAAATATCCACAGAAACCAACCGTGCCTCATGTGATCGTCAAGTCCATGACAGGCTTAAGCGTTTGGTGAAGGTAAAGGGAGGATATATTGAAAAATATTTGTAAATCTTGTTTCTTTATATTTTTCACTATATTCCCTTCAAATGTTTCAATTTGTTTATCGTATTGAATGTATTGTTATATCAATAAATATTTGACTACACTTGGCTTGATCACCCTCTACATATATAAGACATGGGTTCATATAATGAATTATGAGTGATCATTATTTTTACTCATACGCTTTTTTTTTAACCATAGATGAAGATGAACAACTTTTTATGAAATAAATTAATGCATATATTTATTTCACATAATAAATTTAGAACTAGCATCATTATATATAATATTAATACAAAGTAATTAAATAGATGATGCCAATTAGAAATTAAAAATATTTTATGCCTAAATAGGATAAATAGATCACTATAAGGAAAATGTTGAATTCAATTCTCCGCAGAAACACAAGAGTTCCCTATAAAAGTACCTATTTTTGGTCACTTTTCTTTCACAGTGTCTAAGTTTTAATGATAAACTGATTTTAAATTTGATTTTTTTAAAGACTATTTTAAGACCACCTATTCACCTATTTAGATTTGCCAAATCAGTCGAAGAATATTATGTGAAAGAAGGCTAGCCCTTTATTTTCATCCATGTAAAAGTGACGACTTCTGATGAATTAATTAATTATATTATCACATAACTCCCTGTTTGAGGTTTTTTGCATGGACATGCCTTCATTTTACGTCCAGTCCGGCCGTTTTTAAAGATTAAATATTGTTTAATAATGTATTACACCATTTATTTCTTAATATTTATCAATTAGGTAAGAGTTGAAAAGACAGTTATCCATTCTTGGTCATGATTTTGATAGAACAGGAAGTGCAAATACATTCTAGAGTTATTATTAGTATACATATACTATTAATATGTTATTAAGCCTGTTAGTCTCTCTCAATTTATGCTAATTTGCCTTTTTAGTATTATAAAGATACATATTTAGTTATATTATGTAAAAAAATAACTTTCCATTTATGTATACTAAGGAATCATACTTAAAACACATCTTTGTTCATCTAATGCATCGTTGAGTAAACGTGGAATATCATTTGATTTGATTCTATATCGTAATTGGTGCAAGTTTACTTTTTTATAGCAATCAAAATCTGATCCCCCTAATATGCTTAGGTGAATGACTACTCTCTCTCTCTCGCAAGAAAGTGATTTTCTTTTAGGGAAGATTGCTTTTTAAAACATATATATATATATATATATATATATATATACTTTAGCCTAATATATAATTCAGTGTCTTATCTATAATATAAACATACCTACCTATGTTTATTTTTTGCAGTGTTGCAAAATACCATATGTGCTAATACGTCTATGTGGGTGACAGTTACTTTACTTTTTTTAAAAAAATAAAATAAAAGCGTTTGTTTTTATAAGAAAAAAAAATAGGATTAATGGAGTTTTGAATCATTTTGATAAATATTTAGTGGTGGATCAACAGCTCTAAAGCTTTGAAATTTTAGATTTTTTTTTATACAAAAAAATGTAATTTTGCTTTATTCTTATCTAGATATGTACTGGACAAAAAAGATTTTTGCTTAAAATAACAAATTTAGTTAAACAAAAATGGCTATTAAATGTTTTTAAAAACTTTTATGAGCACTAAGTCACAAAACATCAATAAATGTATTCATATAAAATGTGACTCTTTGTTATCATATCACAACCAAAAGATTGGACTATTTCATGGCAAAATGAGCAAGAAAGTATATTATTAATTTAGATAAGCAAAAATGATCAACCTCCAAAGCTTTTTTTCATGTCTTTATTTAAAAAAAAAGAAATTTAAATAAAAGTTATTTGGAGGTACGTTTATAATAATAATAATACAAAAACGATCTCTGAGATCATTTGAGGCTAGGAGAACGTTGAGTTTAACCCTTAAAGTTATGATACTGCAACAATGTTACATAAAAAAGATATCAAAAGATTGTATTTCAAATATTTGTGGATGCTTTTAATGTCTATTCTTTGTTATATTATTATTTGTTTTTTTTTCAAATAATTAACCACGAAATAATTTTACAAGAAAATGATTCTTTATTGTAATACATATAATTCAACTATATAATTATATTTCAAAAATACTAATACTAAATAATACGTAAAGAGAAATAGCAGTGTACTTTCAGGTCAAACATAATTTATATATTTCTTATCAAAATCTTAAACTCTGAAGACAGAAAAATAATACAATTTATCAAGGAACGGATTCAAGTCAAAATTCGAGAGTGCACCTTGTTCCATATTCTTGTTCTACCTACCTATATTATTAAACACTTTTCTTGTAATTGTCTCAATACAAAAGGATTTTGAGTAAAAAAAAAATGATGCTCTAGTGTTTGGGATCCTTGAATTGTCTTCCACTTTGTACATATATGATATATACAATACATATTAATATAAATTAAACATTTCTTAAGCCGTTGTTTCTATAGGATTGTTGCTAGGTTGCTCTTTGGAAGGGAGAGGCTTGAGGGGTCTTCCCATATCGTCCACCGGAACGGGATTATATTTCGAATTCTTATTTTTTGGACAATAGAGTATCTTTTTTCTACACTCAATGGCTAATTGATAGCCAAGCTCTAATCGCCTATCACGACCTTGAACCATGGGTTTGACCTATACAACATATGAGAGAGATCTTAGTTAGTTGAGCTGCTCTTGGTTGTTTTGAGGAATTCACTTACCAACTGAGACTGCAGAACCATTCCCCTTTCACTTTTGATATGATTAAATGTTTCCTGAATGTTGTCAGCATCAATTCCGCGAGAGCAATCCTCCATGAGGATTGTTCGAAATCCAAGCTCCATAGCGTGTTTAGCTGTGGATGCTATTGTATAAAAAAAATAGTGTTACATTCATCATTAAATCATTGAATTGTACATTAGGACGACCGTTTTTTGAGAGGGGTCAAATCTCTTTTCTGTAAGTTGATAAATGGCTAGTGATACTAAGATGTTAGATGCTGTTGAATGGTAGTAAACAGTCCCACAAAATAAGGCTTTTGACTTCACAATTTTGCTAAAATGTTAGCTTTTCTTATTGATATCAGAAGGCTGCTATTTTGACGCCAAAATATGAGTGATGTTTCAATGATTATTCCAATACTTTTAATAAAAAGATCCCTACAAATTATTATTACTATTATTTTATTTGAGTAACAAAATAACATTAAAAAATATTAAATAGTCTTTCAGTTACTGAAATAAATAGTTTTACTCAAAAGACTATTTTTTCCTCAATTTTTAAACTTAGATTGACTCAACTTTACAAATTCAAATTTTGTCATCTACATAAATGTTCTTTTGAAATTGTTTTAAGCTATCATACGCGTAGTTAGTTTTTTTTTCTTTACAATTTAACTTGAATACCATGCAATTAATGTTAAAAAAATGAGGTGAAATATAAGAGTATAATATTTCAATCCCATGTCGACAGCTACAAACGTTACAAATCTATCTAAAATTTAATTCGTACTAATGCTTATTTATGATCATAACTAGCGCTATACCATATTTAAACTTTTTGGTTTTTCACCCATCCTCATGTATAAACTATTTATAATCACGAACCTACGCAAACATCCGTAGCAATTCCACAAATGTACAAATCTTGAATATTCGCATTTCGTAGAATTTCCTCTAGTTTGGTGTGTCCCATCTTCTTGTTATCAAAAAAAGCTGAGTAAGAGTCCAAATCGGGATTACATCCTTTATGAATAATAATGGCATTTTCAGCTACCTAAAACATAGAAAACAAAGGAAATCAGTACCTTTATATATAGACATATGTTAAAAAGTCACTTAGTGCAATTATTGTCCCTCCTAGGTTTGCAATTTAGGATGCTGGAGTGGACAACCGTTCTCTTGCGCAGACAACATGTCCTATGATTACATCATACTTTTTTTTTATATATAAATTCAAGGAATGTCCACTTTTATGAGGAAGGAAATATAGGGTATGTTAAAAATTGACTTAAAATCAAAAATGAAAAAATACAAAAATCAAAAAAAAAAAAAATAGATCAAAAAGGTATAAAATTTCTTTATTTTTTTTATTATTAACTAGCAGGGGTACTCGACGTTCCCCTGATATTTATTCAAAAGAGGGAAAGACACAGATTACTCTTGATGACGAAATATGAATAACACTCATAAATTTATTCTTACACTCATGTGCATTCATATAACTATGCTCGTTGGATAATATCCCATGAGTAATTTGACCATTAGAAGCATCCGGGGTTCTACTGTTAGCCATATTAGCCCAGGAGTTCCAAATAGTACTATCACGTCGAGCTTTTTTGTTCACTCGCAACCTCGACTCACAAAAGGGAAAGGAAAAATTTGAAAAAACCGCTGGTAGCTGCTACCCTTCTGTATTTTCCTTGTTGCCAACACTTTAATATTGGGCAGAGTTATTATTTAGATATACTATACTTTGATAAACCCAACCAATATACAAATCAATAGTTGACTCTTGTATAGTATTCAAAAGTTCAAAAAAGGGCGCGCAATCCTTGATTTAATATATTTTTTATACATCAAAATCATAAATAATAATAATAATACCCTTTGTGAGTTCATAATACGTGGGGTCAGCTGCTTTAAATCAAAAGAGTCAACATATGAAAAACAGCTGAAGGGAGAATACTGTGTGTTTTTGTTGTTTATCCCAAAAAGCTCGTCTCAACTAGCCAAGAACCTTAAAAGTATGTACACTCTCATTCCTGCCAAATTTCAACCATACCGGGCAAGCAGTTTGGGAGTCCATAGCAAGAAGACATATGATTTGGGAATATAAATTGTAAAATATTAAATATTATATACTCTGATGACGTGGCTTCTAAGGGTTTTCTGTCAAATGAATTTATTGACAAAAGGTTGACAAATTCAATATGTGTTTTTATCTCTTTTACTCATCTCATTTCACGATACTCTAAATCTTAACTAAAGGCACGTGGTGTAAACATTAGTTCATACATACCTCTCCCACAAAGGTACAAAACATGTAGACTTAGTAGTAGTAGTAGTAAGAACATACAATCATGATCACAAGTAAGAAGTGTGTGTAGAGTCTCCTTAAGCATGTAATTATGTGGTACGGCATGATATTTATTTTCACGATAACATAACAATAACGAGTTGTTGTTATTCTTCTTCATTCTGGATGTGGATTTATGTAATAAAAGTTTTACACGCATTGACGTGATTAGTACTTTGTAGGCCCCTTTCCTCAGACAACAAAATAGTATATGTAATTTGTAGGGAATTATTTCATCAGAGTAAGTGAGTATTAAAAGAGCAAACAAAACAAAACATATGTAAATACAAGTAAGATTTGTAATTATTATACATGTATTCAACTTTTAAAAGTACATACTCGCATGCTTATTTTCGAATGGTCATGCATATGACATAAATGCAATGAATAATCCTTTATTTCCTTCCTTTCTTAAAGTATGTATGTAGGCCCGTATGGCGTCTTATTGTTGTGTACTGGAGACACAAGAAGCTCAATACATAGATCACCAGTTATATCACTCAACGTATTAAACAATAGGATACGTACAGCAAATCAAATAACATTCATAAACGCAAGATGGCGCAGATTCACTGGCTTAAAGTAAACACAAAAAATAAATAGCAATGCTCACACCATCATAAACTATTGGCTATTACTTAGTAATAGCCAATAGCTTATGAGCAAATTAACAAATCATAAATAGCCGCAAGATGGCGTACATATTAAATAGTATGGTAAATAAATAAAAAAACAGTATATAGCGTATACACCCCTTATTATTTGACCTTTCTAGGAGCAATGAAAATGACTCTATGACATACATAAGAGGCCTAATAATTATTGTTCCACTCCCCTGTTACGTATACAAACCTTTTTTAATGAACATTTAATTGAATACTCATTCTTCAAACAACGATTTCATGTCATGACGTGAGACCTTTGTTTCTTTCTTTCTTTCTGCAGAAAGCTTGTACGTTAATGTATATAATTACATTTTACACTTCTTAAAAGTTCTACCTACAAGAATGTTAATGAATACTTTGAGCAAAATGTACATATTATACATATCCCTCCCATGTGTACATAAGAACATACATATAAAATGAAATATAACATATATATTTCAATTAAAGGAACCCTTTAATTAATGGTATATGTATTTAATTCAATATCAATTAAATAATAAAGTTACTGCGGATATATTTGATTAAATCATTCGAAGAAACAAACACAAAATCAATTGCTATATAATAATAATAATAATAATTACCTTTAAATCCTTGTGTAGCTCAGAGCCCCAGGACCCTTGAACGCAATGAGTTGGCCATAGAATTTGCTCAGTTTTTGGTGGCCCTTCAAATATGACCATCTCTCGAACAGATGCTTTGTTGGGATCCTTGATCTAAATACAAAAGAGAAATGAACAGAGCAATAAAATACACCGCACATTTTAATGAAATAATGAAATTAAACTTCAAATTGATTAGGGCTATTTAAAGAATTAAACGTGCCACTTTTTGTTCTTGTTTTATTTTTTGTGTATTATTTTTGTATGTCAAGGGGAGAAAAAATGAAGAAAAAGACTGAGAATAGATATTATTTGAAAATATATATTACACAAAGGACAAAATCTTGATACCTGCAGTACAACAGGGTGATTTCTAAAAAGAAAAACAAAAAAAACTAAAATGTATTAAACGTGTATTTTTGGAACAAAATACAAAGGCTAGAAAAGTCAAGGAATCCAAGGCCTTTATACCGAATTAAGTACTGCGTAGTTGTTTTGAGGAAGAAAAAGCCTACGCAGAAAAAACACGTCAAAGCTTTAAAAATGTAACTCTGTTAACGTAATTAGGCGTTGGGTGAATCTTTGCTGATTTCAAATTTCATTTTCAACTCAAACAAATATTGGAGCCTCTATCTATCAACATATATGCATTTATGTAGGGGAAATCATTGAATAGGGATAGAAGAACCATAGCCAACAATTTCTAGCCTACATACAACTAGAATATCTTTAATCAATGTTTCAATTTGAAAAAGACTGAGAAGCAATTTTTGAGTAAATATTTGCTGTCCCGAGCCTGTTAGGGAATCAAAACATTTATAACTCCTATTTTAAACTATTATAGCTCCCAAATTGTAAGCCTGATACATTCTAATGATAGTTTATCCATATTCAATAGTACAAAACTTATTGTAATGTAACTTCTTAAAACAAAGAACTGCTTTCATTATTTACTTGGCGCAAACAGCCATTCAAACACAGGACAGAAAACAACATATAACAGTATGTGTTTGTAATGTTCTAAGAGCTCTTTAATTGATAAATTTATACCTAAAAGAATATAAGTATAAATAATAATAATAATTAACTTAATATAACAAGAATATAATTATGAATTATGAGCTCATGGTGAGCTCTTATAAGTGCGTGTGTAATTTGTATGGAAATAACAAACGAGATATATGTATGTATATTATTGTGTATTTACAATCTTTTATTTATTCATTTTGAGTAATGAGGTCATCATACAAAGAAAAGAAAAGTAAGGAACAAAGAAAAGAAAGATACAAATAAAAAATCATAGTCAAAGGGTACTCAATTTCAAGCCCTTGCCTTCTTTATACAAAGAGCTTGAGAATCTCGAAAAGGATCACTCTATCATTATTATTATAACATATGTATGTATGTATGTAAAGAAAATATTTTCTCCTTTCTTGTAAAGCCGTGTAAACTGTGTCAAATAATATATTTTATATATAATATATTGTTAGTAAACCACTCAGAGGAAGTACACAAAAAACCCTCTTTTTAAAAAAATTGATTGATCGTCACCTTCCACTTGATACGAACGGGAACTGACTTTTTTTTTTACGTTTGTACCTACGTACAAAATGAGATCGAATTCATTCTTCCTTTCTTTCTTTTCTTTTTTCTGGACCCGAGTATGTAAATAATTTGTATAATTAGTGAATATATTAAAACGACCACAAAACTATTTAAATATATTCTATAAATAATGAATATATGAAAACGGCACCAAATCTATGTGCATAGATTAATAAATGCAATGACCTAATTCAATTCTACATATATGGTCTATGCACCTAGACAGAAGCAATAAATTCACAACGCACAAATCACTTTGATTGTCAATAAATATTTCCCAATAATATCATATAATTTATTGATGAGGACTCGACCCTCTCATATATCGGTTAGATATGTATTGGTCATTGACCAAGTTACCGATTATTACCATTAATTTATTTTTCTTAAAAACAAAAGGAAATTAGTAGCATATCACTTCCCCCACAAAAAATAAGGTTTAATTACTTATAAAATCTTGAAAATACAAACGTGGCAAGTGGATTCATTTTTGAAAGTAATTTCACCCCCACTTAAGACTTTGAGAATCAATTTTATTAAAAGATTGGATGTGGCATCACATTTAACTCTCATATAGTGCTAAATTTTTTTAAAAAAACTAGCAAACACACCAGCTATCAATAAAATGAAACTGAATCCATAGAATCCATCAATTTCTTGGCAGATGATCATCATTTGCTTTGCTATGATGATGAAAAAAATTATAGAGAGGCAAAAGTGGCCCTACTTGAGGTATTATGTCATTATCATTTTTTTTTTTTTTTTACTGAGATATCAAGAGGTTAATTAATTTGATGGGAAAAAAAATCGATTAATTATATTCGTTCATCAGTTTTTAAGTTTTAATCGGTTCAGAAAATCAACATGAGTCTCCATTTTCAATATTATTGTGCACATTTGTAAATACACTCCCTCCTCAGCATAAACCTAAATATCCAAAAAGACAAGAAAAGAAACTCTAACCATAAATCTACCAACTTACATAGATATGAGTTAGAGCTTTAACCTTTTGCTTTAAATAAATTAATGATTTGACCCCACATCATTGAAATGAGTATGAAGATCACGAATAGTTAGAGAAATATATGTACCTACTATTGTATATTCAAATATAATTCATGGGTATAGAGTTGATAAAATACGTCAGAGCCTTATCCACCTAAAACTAAACATAAATATAATGGTTTTATTTAACTGTCTACATTCTCTTGCTTTTAAGTAGTAGGTTTCTAAACGTTGATTTACTCATTCAAATTATTTTTTTGTAATAACATATCCTTACCATTATACAGAGTTTCGGAAAGTGTAATTTTTTCCTCATCCTGACTTTTCTTAAATAGAAAAGGTTCCTCAAAATGGTGGCTGATTCCCCCCTTGAATAAAGTAAATTATCATTCATATCAATTAACAAGTTATTTGTATATATTTCAACAAGCTGTCTCATGGCTATTTAAAAGATTAATTACCTAGGGGCATAGGCGTACGGAAAGAAAAAATGACTGGTCAAAATTTGCCCAAATATTTAAGAGATAATTTAGGTTTATCGATGTTCTTTAAAATTACTTTAAAAGTTCTTCAATTTCGATAAGTTTGGAAAAGTAACGAAAGTTCCCCGCGATCCAGGATCGCAGGATCGAAGTTTTCTGAAACTCTGCCATTATATAAATGAAGAATATTTCAAGAATTGAGAATAAGGACGTAGGTAATTGTCAATCTACCATAACACTTGGGAAACTTTTTATTTGTCTTTTAGGGGAAAGATGCAATGTAGATCTCAAGGTGATATATAATAAGTAGAAATGCAAATCCTAAGTTGTTGGTTTTTTTTACATTTCTGCATGTAAACAAATATCTCATAAAAAACTTATAGCTTTACAAAATGAAAAAAATCCTCAAAGAAGGAATTTAGAATGGGTTAATACATAACTATTTATATATACATATATATTGTGCATCATATAACCAAATCGAGATTTCTCTTATTCTGAACTTATCTTTCATCTACACAGTAGGTGAATTAAAAATTTTGAATCCATTTTTGAATGAGAACTTGAAATGGGATTCAAGAATTGATATAAAATATACAGGAGTCAAAAATAGTATTATACGTACATATATTTTAATATACTATAACCCATGGCAATTTGGAATAGATTTTAGATTCTGATATCCATGATATAAGAAAATAATTGTAGCTTCTTGAATAATTATGAAGATGATTGACGAAGGAGATACATGAACATATGCTCCATGAGTAATTTTCCTTTCAAGTGGTGGTCACAGGAAAGTCTACTGATATAGGGTAAAAAAACCCTATATTTTATACACATTTGAGGGCGTATCTTTTTGTTCTACGTACATAGATATGCTTGGAAGAACATAACTTTTAAATAATAGTAGGTAGATGTCTATCATCATTTAAGTCAGATCTTCAAAAACCCACAGTTAATTATAACTCTCTCTATATTTATGAGAGAGAGAGAGAGAGAGAGAACCAAGTACCTTTCACTTAGGATGAACAAATTAATATTTCTTTCATGCTACACTCACTTTTTAGTGACCCTGAAATATATATATAACTTTGCATGATCCAAGGATATCAAGAGATTAAGGCAATGAGTATGTTTTACGCAGGCACAATGTACTTTGTATATGCAGGCCGTTATGCAGTATTGTAGGTCAATACCCCTCACAACTGACCTCAAATCCAATGGCAAAAAAAAAGAAAAAAAGATCGGACTGTAATTAGGGTAAATACTTGAGGAGTCTTAAAGAACATTGAAACAGCATTTCAATTCAAAACTATTCATTAATTATACACCAGCAAATAAAAAGGCCGCCCGTTTTGTTTGAGGAGAATCAAATTGGACCTAATAATTTGTTGTTTTAAGTGTTTATTCTATGTCATAAATAGAATAATTGTTATTCTTTAAGTGTACACGATTCGTTTAATTATATTTATAAGAAATATTTCTATTCTAAGGTAAGATATGGATAAATTGCTTGATGTGATTGAGTTAATTGCCTAAACTACAATTAAAGGAGCTAGATTTGAATTGTGCCTTTAATCTGATTCGATTGAATTTTTGTTAAAATATAATTGGGCCCTCCCAATATAACTTCTTCACTTCCAATACGATAATATTTCTGTAGTATTAAAGGTCTAGTTGACATGGATACGATATAAGCACAAACGATCCATATTTTACTCTGTGGAAGGTTATATAATAGAAAATGAGGTAAAGATGGTCTGTTAAAAATCAGACTAACATCTAATACATTTAAATATAAACCCCAAAGTCACACGGAAGGGCAAAAAGAATTTATATCAGGGTTTACAGTCCGATATTCGTTTATTGTTGTTTTTTGCTCATATCGAACCAATAATATTCATATAAAATCAGGATGGGTCGTCTATAGAACTGTAAATCTTTGTACAAATAACATATATGTAAGGCGGTTGAATTTCCTTGTGCCAAAGAAATAAAGTGATTTAATGAACTTAATAAAGTGAGGGCTGGTTTTAACAGAGGCTTTGAAGACTTACTTTTTTTAAAAAAAAACTCTCAAAAATAGTATAAAATTACAAATAATAATAGAAATTTTATCAAATAAATAAATAAAAATAAGAAGATTTTGAAGCGTACATGAATTATTAGCAGTTCGGCTCGATTTTAACCATGCCGCCCCTAGTTTATTATACATATATATATATATATATATATATATGTTTAAAATAATTTTTTATGTACATATGTATATTAAGTATGCCAATAGATATTTGCTTTCATGACGTCATCATTGCAAGAGAGGTTTGTGATTTTCTCTCCACCCCCTCTTTCTTTTTCCTTGCAATCAAATCCTTTGTCTTTCCTCACTCACACTAAAACTATAAATTTCTCTTATAATAGCAACGAATAAGTAGTTTTGAAAGCAGAGTAATAAATAAGTATTCTATGTATGTATATCCATTAATGTTTACGTTAGAAAAAAATAGAGAAAGAATAAATAAAAAAAACCTTTTTTCTAATTCTTTCTTTCTTTCTTTGCTTGTCACGAAAGTATATACATATATATATACAAACTTATGAAGGAGTATGTCAGTAATAGATTATTTTCAATTTATATAATCCTGTAGGTTTTTTTCCATGCTGTAATTTTCCCTTTTTATTTCTCTCTTTCTCTCTCTCTCATTATTCCCTTTCCATGGTTTGACTATGTTCTAAAATAGACTCGGAATCTCAATAACTCATTCTAGTAACGAATTAAAGCAAGTCTCTTGAGTACAACAGGAAATTTTTCTTGCATTTCTTAACATTGCAAGGCCGTTGTGTTGATCTCTTTCTTAGCTCTTCATAATGATTCGTAAAAAGCTCTATTCCAGTAATTTATGGAAGATGATGCAGCTCAATGGATATGGGCTTTCATAGGGCAATTTGAAAACTTTTTGACTATAACTATTAAACTACATATATCCTTCTTTACGCAAAAAAAATAATAATATGTTAATGTCAGTAATGGGTTTCTTAATCATAAAAAAAAATCCTGGTCATATGTAGACAAAGAAAAGTTACAAGTCTTATTTTTAATATGGTTTTCTCGGGGGTTTTTTTTTCTTCCTAGAAAAAATATTTTTTAACTTTTTTTTTTCCCAAGAACAACGACAAAAACCAATAATGGTACTACAGTGATACAAAACTAACAAAACTACTAATAAATATAGTAGAAAAAGTATATGTACTTTGAGGAGGGAATTAAGTCATATGTACATTGAAAACTATTTATAACCTAATATTACTCTTTAGTAAACTTTGATTTGGGGAATGGAACCAAGAAAATGTGCCTTTCAAACGAGCCTATGAAAAAATTTTATTAGCTGGAAATACAAAAAGGATAACAAACTTTTTTAAATAGGTTCTATAACATCAACTTTCGAAGTGTATTTCACATTTAATACTTTTAATATACATACACGAATAGTCTAGTACTTCTTTATGATGTGAATGTTTTCTGTTGTCTAATTGATATTAAAGGCAAACTCAACGTTTTATTGTAATAAAAACCCCTTTTTAAAATGGTAATAAATCTATTCACAAGGACGGGCAGAAGAATTTTTATCAGGGTTTACATTCCTATATTCGTTTATTGTTGTTTTTTTTGCTCATATCGAACCAATATTAATATCAAATCAGGATGGGACGTCTTTAGATCAATATATCTTTGTACAATGAAATACATACTCCAGGTACATTATGAGTGTTTTTGACTTATTTTTGTTGTTTTGGGACCAGTACTGACTATTGGTAGGTTAAAATATCAAGAATCAACTCCTGGGTCGTTGCTTCTCTTTGTAAACTAACTTTTAAGGACCAAATAAAAATTACCACACACAAAAATCAAGTATGGCCACTTTAGCAACTACATAAAATTTCTATCATGACCATAGAATTTTTATTTTCTGGAAATATGGAAGTTGTGAATTCAGACCATTATTTTTAATGGTCAATGTGACCAAAGATGAGATTTACTGCTAGTTTTGAGTTTTTTAATGACTCATACCCCTAACAGTTAAAAGTGAGTTCAAATACTGTCAATCACATGTATTTGTTCAAGGTCAAAAATATTAATTAAGGATTAAAGAACTGGCCGGCCATATTTGGGCTTTCAATTGCTAAAAAGTTAAAAATTTAATTTTTTTTTTTTTTTTTTTTTTTTTTTTTGGGGGGGGGGGGAGTGGGGGAAATAAAATATTGATAACTATCGGTCGGCAACTTCAGTCCATAACCGATTAGTTTAAAACTGTCTCAAAGAGACTGATTTAGTCGGCTCATTGATATATTGGTCAAGCCCTAATATTTAAATATGATGTTGAGAGTCTTTCAAATTTTACTCTAACCAAAAGTTCAATTATGGTTGAGATGAGTTGCCTTGACTCTCTATATTCTCATGTCTGTGGTGGTATACTTTTCATGTAGAAATAAATTAATTAAAAGAAGAATAACACGTGACATCATGCAATAATTGATAATACTACTATTTAAGAGTTAATAAATTTTTTGTCACTTTGAAAGAAAAAGCAGAATTTAATTTAAACTGACACATTCTTAATTTTTTTTTTCACAAAAAGCAAGGCTAATGATAAGTTATGAGATTAAAAGATTGAAACAAAATGTGAAATTATGGAACCAAAAAGCAATTCAAAGCTGTTTTATGATTTGGTGAGTAAAATTTACCTAGAGGGAGTAACGAAAGGTTAAATATATTGAAACAAAAATTAAATAAGAAACAAAAAAAAACGTAAGAAATGGAATTCTCTGGACACATTGCAATAAATAAGAAACTGCTCAAACTGTTATCAAAGGGTATTATTCGTATTTGAATATAGGTTCCTCATTTCAAACTTTATTAGTTACTTTAACCATTTTACCAATATAACAACAACAACTAAATATCTGTTCATATCTAAAACAAAAATAAAAGTTACGCCTAATTAAATTAAAATAAAGTTTTGTTACCATAGTTGTAACAAATTATAAGTACAAACAACTTTTTATTCAGTAAAAACAATATATATGTACAAATATTATAACTTTATTTCATTTTTATTTTTTTTAAAACTTTGCTGCGTCAACTTTGTTAATATTTTCAAGGGCCAAATTATTTGGTCTATTCTACTTCGATTCGAAGGAAAGGAAGCAACCGACTCCCTGAGTAGTAGAGTAGTAACTACAGCAGTTAGTATAAAGTCTTAAAAAAATAAAAACAACGAAAAAATATATTATTTCTATTTTAAAACACTCAAATGGGGCTTAAAGGTTTAAGCCTACACATTTATTTCACACTTCAGTAGGAGTATTTAGACGAGGGTTGAATATTTATATTAGATTTAAATCAGATTTTTCAAATTAAATCAGAATTCAAGGAAGGGCATCAATTGTGTGAAAACATTTCTTTTGAGATGATCCTTTATGCCATGTATAAAATAAAAGTAATGGAATTTTGTACTTTATGTAAAGAACCATCTCAAAGGGACCACAGCTTATAAAAGATCTAAACAGGTGAAAATTTGTGTGAACATATTAGACACTATTAGTTCATTAATTAATTAATTAAGGGATGAGCTCAATAGAAAATCCTTCTCACAGATCTGAAGATGTATTAATAAGTTACCCAACAACAGGTACATAATACCTATACGAGTTAGCCCTCCGTAGTCATTATTGAGGGCCATCAGACGAGCAATAATTAATTTATTCAATATTACTTATCAAAATTGTCCCTTTTTGATTGTGAAACTTATTCATAAAATTTTTTCTTTTTTTATGTTTTATATATATTTACTAATTGGTCTAAATATAGGTACATAATTTTAAATCAGCTTGATTATAATCAGGCAACCCTGATAAGGTTGATGAGTCATGGTTCAAAATAATCAAATTTATCTTCGAGCTTTCAAATGATTGGTAATATTACATATATCTTATATATTAATAGAGATATCAAGGATTAATGAAGGATCTTTTAAGAATTAGAGATGACGAGGCTTCATGTAGCTCTTATGTCCTTATGATTATTGCCTATTCAACAAATTACAATGTAATCACTATGGTCTATAGACTATGAAGGCCATAATATTTCAATGCTAGAAAAAAATAGGGAATAGGGTATTTGGAGGGATTTCTCAATCCATCTTCTTCAAAAATGTCTCCATCCTGCTCATCATACCTACCCATCTACCTACATACATTATGTTTTTCTAAAGAAAACAAAATATTTTTATCTCATAAAAATGTATATATATATATATATATATACTTTAAGTATTCCAAAAAATAAATGATGACTTGCGTATACCTACATATATGTGTATAGGAACAGAGAGGGATGATAGTAATTTAAGCAATTAACTTTCTAAAGTCATCGAATAAAGTACATACATTTATATGAAGGTCATGGAATACCAACAACCCAAGGAGGCGGCGACTCCATGAAATTGAAATACAACATTTAAGTGCTAATAAATATTATTTTTATTTTATTTTCCTTTGTCTCTTCTGACAGTTTTTTGACGTCATCAATGCACAAAATATACAAAAAGTACCTACATATATAGAAATATGTATTGTTTATTTCGTCATGCAATTTCGTGATTTTTATATTTATTTAATGTCATATTGTACTTATTCTATTGGATAGTAATATATACATTTACATACATATAAAATATAATTAGTTTTTATTGTCAGCCTACATATATATTTGTAGAAATACGTTATGAGTGAATCAGAACATTACAGAAGAGGTCATTTGATAAATAAATCTGACATGGGTTTACAGCCCTAAGAGTTTTGCATGTCATTAACTGTAATAATATGATTAACCACAATTGACTGAACATGCTAAGTCACATTTGTTCTTCTGGGTACAGATCATTGTCTTCTGACTAGGCCCGTGTAATACCTTGTATAAAAGACTATTACAATAGCTATAAAATATAATTATTCATCCTTCTGAAATATGTACCTAATATCAATATGTAATATCATATTTCAAAAAAGTTATATGCATGAGATAAAAATGTCAAATTATATACATTGTATGTATAAAGTTGAATAGAAATCAATTAACGATCACTTTCACATACTGTTTCAATAATCATCATTAAATTTCATGTACATACATAGATAGATAGATAATATATCACAGTTATATCATTGTACAGGAGTTGAAAACAATCATTTCTATCTTGTTAAATGGTCCATAAAGATGTTTAATAATGATTTTCTTGCCTCAGGGCAATAAGTTGGAGCACAAGTCTAAAAATCGATCTGTATTTGAAAGTTAATATTATTATTATTAATAATAATAATAAAATACTAGTTTCCTATTTATAAAAGGAAATTATATTCAATAAAAGCAATAATCAAGTAATTTGTGTTTGTGTTGACTTTGTGGAGCCATAAACTTCAACGTACATCCTTGGATTATACATATATGTACATAGCATATAAAAATATGTAGAATATCTTTAAATGATGAGAGGTTTGTTGTTTCATCATTTTAGTAGTACATAGATGTTGTGGCGTTACATATTCTGACTAACACTGAGGAGTAAAGCCCTGTGTGGTCGACGTCCCTGTCATTTCCTAAAAAAACATTTGTCTGAGTAATGTACAACACAACTACCTGTGGTTTTATTATACATATATTCTCTCATATTTTAGTAGATATTATTTTACGACCCAAACATTCTTTAAAGATACGAAACACACATCATATCATCAGCTCTCAGAGCAATGACAAAAACATGGCAAGTAATGATATGTAAAGAAGTTATTTACTAAATCATAGAAACGATGATTTTTTTTTTTTTTAGTTTGAAATTTATAATTTATTAACTTGTACAGATATTAATAATTTAACTAATTATTGACACACTAGGAGCAGTGCCGTAATACTGGGGGAGGGGGGGGGGAGTCATTTGAGGACAAAACCACATCATTGTCCTTCATACTGGTCAAAAACTCAGGGTAGAGCTAATAAAAAACAACTGCAATATGTACACTGAGGTAGTAGCCCGCAGAAGGATTTCAGCTGATTCCGTATTCCTTCTGCTCGCTACTACTTTAGTAGCTCTAGCGTGAGTCATTGATTATTTGTGGATTTTTGATCGAAATTAAATGACAATTTACATATTTTAATGGAGAATTTCTTCTTAGTTAAGGATTCTTATCGGGCGCTTGACATCCCATTTAAAAGCTATGAGTCTCAGCTCTTAAATGCATTTCTTATTAATCCATTTCATCGTATATTCAAGTAGTTATTTAAGTACAAACGTTTTGGACGAATTTTGGGCCTACTCCAGCACCTAAGAGACCCTTTAGGTCAAAACAAAGACTGGAATTGGAATTTGCATTAAGTACACTAGCGGATGATTATTTTTTAATGCACAAAAAGAGTATCCTTCGAGGCTGCAATTGAAATTGTTGAAGATGAAAAATGGGCCAAATTAGCTCAAAAGTAGGGTTCGATTTCTCGAAAACCCTCGGACTATTGAAGAAAAAAAATTACAGATTTGAAATCAGTGTGCAAAAGTAAATAACTTTTATTATGTATACTTATACCCCTTAGGATTTTTGACATTTCAAATTTGTTGACCTGTATATTCATTTACTTTTTAATTGTGCCACCCCTTTCTCTAGAACTTTACTCTGATTACACCCTCGATGTTGTTGTGCAACTATATGTACTTGCTCATATTGACAATGAAATAATAATATTGAAATTTGCAATTACATATATTTCAAAGAACATTATGAGTGACAGACCATCAACCATATAATATTTGGTTTTGATTTAATCAATTGTAAAACAATCATTTTTTTTACAGGTGTATAAGTATACCCAATCATATGTTGTTTTGCCCCTTTTAAGTTTTGGTCTAGTCTCGGGGGAAATAGTCTTAAATTACCCTAAATTATTGTTATGGCAAGTAAATCTTCTAAAAAAGATTATTAATAAAAATTAATAGAATAATCTTCGGATGAACCATATTGCAAATGTTATATAATAGCATTTGATTAATATAATAATTCAGGTATCATGTGACTAGCCTTCACACAAAAGCGATCCAATTATGTACTTTTTATTTAAATCATAAATAATTAAGTCTACTTTTATATACCTACCTAGTAAAAAAAAAAACTTACTTAGTTTTAAATTTATGCATGAAAAAAGATTTTACCACACTATGAAATTTTGTATATGTATTTTATGATGAAGTAATTGGTCTTTGGTTTTGTACATAAGAGTCTTTTTAATTGGCAATAAGCTTTGCATTTATGTATGTAAATATATGTACATACTTGTATTTAGTGTTACTATTGCCTCCCTATGTAAATAGATAATAACACTTTAAAAAAGGAAACTACGTTTTTAAAATATCCGTTATTGTAAATCAATTAAAGTCTAAGCCTGCAATAAATTTTTACTTTTCTAAATTAATAACATAAAAAGATATTTATGTAACTCCAGGTGAAAATATAATGATAGGAATTTATTTATATTTTTTTTATTTTTTGCACAAAATAACATGTGCCGTTGGTTGGTTGGTTGGAACTGTATCTAGTATCATAATTATAAAAAGAGAAAACAATCGTGTCAAAACAAAAGACAAAAAATTTGCAAATTTGACTTAAGAAAAGTTAAAAATAATGGGAAAAAAAGTACAAATGCGGCTCAAAACCTGAAAAATAAATTGTAAATTTGTCATTTGTGCTTCTATTATTACTTTACATCTATTTGAAATCTAAAATCAGTTTCAAAGTACTAAAATTTTGTTGACTTGTTTAATTTCATACTGTACAAACTGTCTTTTTAAATTGGTACATCTACATAAATATTACACCCATTTCTTTTTACCCATAAAAATCTTTACTAAATACTTGTTCGGACTCGACCGATATACATTTTTTGGAACAAATACTGATAACGATTGGGTGTGGGAGGGGCGTGAATATCGATAACCGATTCATCAGATAATATATTTTTTTTTAATTAACCATTAAAATCGCCGTAAAAATGACCACACAAAAAGGCTAAATATGGCCATTTTAGCAACCACATAACTTTCCTCATCTCATATATCAAGAGATTGATAATTTAAGTTCACAAAATGTTCTTCCACAGGAAATTTTGAAGTTGAAGATTCAGCTTTATATTATTGAAGGTAAATGAAATCACAATTGGAATTTACTGCTAGTTTTAAGTTTCTTAATGTTAAACACATAAAGGTTAAAAGTGGTGTCAAATAACTTAAAATACATTGATTCATTCAGGATATATATACTATTAATTGAGGGATAAAGAACTATTAAAAATTTGGATTTTCAAATTTTAAGTAATTAAAAACCTTTCATCACTTTTTCTTTTTAATTTTAAGTTTCTATTTTTATTTATAAAAATTGGATGTTGATTAGCAAGGAAATAAAAATGGCAGTAAATCCGGCAACTTTGGCCAATTTGACCTACATATTAATTGAAACTACCTAAAATTGCCTTATCATTATGTGAACCTACCTATATGTCTCTTTTAATTGATATAGCGACATTTTGTATTATGTTACTTAGATATTTTTAGAATACTGCAGTCCAAGAATCTATAAATTTACATATAAGAATACTTATAGACATATGCGCCTTTAGTCATTTAATTACTGCAATGAAGACTACTTCAGTTGTAGTATAACTCTTCAATTTTTGATTTGACAGAAAACAATAATAATAATAATACTTATGTACATACTTAAAGTATTATTCAAAAGTTAAGTTAGTTTATTTTTAAGTTAGTTAATTGTGAAAGGTAATAATGAGATAATTAGATAACCTGTGCTTGAATCTAATTAAATACATTATCAAGTGGAAAACAAAAAAATATCTTTAGCAATTAGGATATCAACATATGTACATACTTGAATATTCATAGAAAAAAGAAAAACTGACTTACTTTGCTCTCTGGTGCTAATTTCCGTGTGTGTACATTTTCAACAAATGAGATATGATTGAGGGGATGCCAGTCCAAACTATAGCAAATCATATCAAATGGCACAGTGTCAATAAGCTTATTGATGGGTGCCACGACCTGGAGGAATGGCATTGTATAATTTGTAAATACTTAATTACAATGACAAGATAATTAATTACCTCTTCTCCGTTATCCCCAGCTGGACATTCAGAAATAGATAAAGACCCAGATATAAAGTCATTTTGTACGTCGACAATGACCAGAGCGGATTTGGGACGGACAATCTGTAAAGGGAAAATCACATTTAGTGAGTTGACTCTACTTTATAAATTATAAACTATGTACCTTTTTGATCCAATTATTCCAACAGTAAGCAAATTCCTCTTTATTCATGCTTCCGTCCTGTTTGTTTATTTGACATACAAAGTGTGTTTGTGTGCAACAATTTTGTAGATTAGAACATAGATTAATTAATTGTAAAAGGATTTATAGCCTTACCCCTTGACGATTAAATATGTTAAATATGTCATTACACATTTGTTCATCCACGGGATAAGGTTTTCCCTTGTCATTACGAAATAGAGCTTTGAGAAGTGAGGAAAACTCGCTGATATTCAAATTATTATCTCTGGAAATGAGGAGTGATTAACATTAGCATACAGCATGAATGTATGTAATTGACATTCATATCTTTACTCACTCGTCTTTGTCAAAGGCCTTGAAACACGCTTCCATATTGATTGATTAGTTTCTTCTCCTTCTTGTTTACTATTGAGTGTGTGAACTAGAACTGATCTTAACACATGATAAGACGACAACAAATGTCTTTGAATATAAAAATTGGTCTTCATTTTTTTTTACCAATTTTTTATTATTATTTTCATAGTCTACCTGATTTACTTAACATGTCTTAAAGGGAAACTTACCTTTCCTTCTCTTTCTCTCTTTATATATATCTCTTATCAACGACACCTTTCCTGCTTTCTACCAGGGAGTAAAATGTGTTTTCTGTAAGATTGATATGAACATTTAGGCTTTAATAATCTTATTTGTATGTACTGAAACAGAGTACAAATATATTTATTTATGTACATGGTTAATAATAGCCTGATCCATAATTCAAATATCCTAAAAATGTGAGTATTTAGCACATGCTACTCTTCCCTAAACCCTAAAAATATAAACTGGGAGAGAATAACTTTGGCTAATTGTAAACAAATCCTTTATTCATAACTTATTTAAATTAAATTTCTGTAAAGGATTTTCTGTTTGTCTTTTGTCAAAGTAAGTTGAGCTTCCTCTGAGTCATGGAGTTTTGTGGGAAAAACTGATTCACTGTGAATCAATGATGATCCTAAAAATAGCTTTTTATATATTGCAATTCTATTCTAAACATAATTAAATTAGAATATGAGGATAATAATGGAGTTGCTGTCCGTGTACTTTGGTATTCGGCTCATTTCATCTAATAAGTACATTACATAGAGAGAAAAATCTAATCATGAACACCAAAATATACAAAATGCTACAAGTGTTTCCCTGATTCCCTCAAGCATAAAATCCTATTTGAAAATAAAATGTACTTAAGTACTTAAACATTAATTACATTTTAATTACGATTGTATAATTATTTAATTACCTAACTCTCACAATTAACTTCAATTACATTATTGGGATTTGATTTATTTATTTAGTAAATAGTTCAATTGAAATGCTGAGCAGGGTCAGTTGCTACCTCGTCCTTAAATAGCTGATGGGATGAAGGTGGTTGGAAATAAAAATATGTACATATAAAACACAAGTGGATTCTAATAAATTTATAAGTCAATTAAAAATAAAATATATATTTATAATAAGTCATTAACCAAAAGGATTTGACTCCCACATACATCTGATATTTATTTTGATAAACATCAAGCATTTTGTGTTCTGTTTTTTGATTGCACTAAGGGTCATTTTGGGCGTAAAGTCACAGAAAAATCAATATGTACAAATTATCTGGCCCCTAATGTCATTTATGACATGGTCCTCTAGCGCTTTCAAAATGAAAAAGTGGCACTTTTGGATCAAAATGGCCAAAGACGTTTTGTACTGTGCCAATTTTAAAACTATTGGGTAAATATTGTAATCTCATTTTAGCATAGGATTTAATCTATCAAATCAAATAAGAATATACATAGTAAACATTGACTTTAAAATGTGCCTGTGAAGCGTTCAAAGTATTTACTGCTTCGAATGACGTTAAGTATTATGATATATTCAGCTGTTTTCTCCCTTTTTTATTTTCATGAAATTAGTATTTCATTTGACTTGAAGTAATTAAAGAGGGAAACGGTTTGTGTTTGAACCTATCTCAGATATCTTACACTTTTTAAGTCAAGATGCATTATATGTATATACATAGTTTATAGATCAGATAAAAACCTATAAAATAATACAACGATTTAAAAATACTACTTTCATTTATTTTATCTTAAAAGTGCTAAGGTACCATTTCAAAATGAGTGAGTTGAAGTTATACAAATAGCGTTTCCTCAATACCATCCAAGAGAGAAAAAAAACTTTACTCTCAAATAAGGACACATTAGTGCACTTAGTCAGATATTCCATTCAATACAATGTAATTTTTTTTATAATCCTACCATAAAAATAAACAGATATTACACAATATGATAATAATCAGTAATAAATTTTGTTAAATCGAAAAATATTCAAATATAACAATGACTCAAATGAACCGAAGATATTTCAAATCATTACGATAGGTACATATATATGGAAAAAGATCTACAATAATAGAAACAAAGAATTGACAAAAGAAATGATTCAAAAATGACTTTATAGTAATTTGTAATACAAACTGATCCCTTTTTGAACGTGGATAAGTTATGAGAGTTAGTTACATTTGTGTACCATAATGAACGGAGCTTTTCAATGCTGTGACATAGAGCAAAATCATAATAGGACATGAGCAAACTGATACAGCATTCATAGCCGCAAGATAGTGTAAATATACTAAGACAAACAAATAATTATACAACACTCAGGACGTCGTCATACCTTTATAGGAAATAAGCAAATTAACGAAGTATTCATGGCTACAAGGTGGAGGAGAGACACTTAGTTTAAGTGGACAAACAAATAAATAATCAACAACAACACCCCTCACCCCTAGATATTATGTAAATCAGTATTTAAAAGTGAGTATCAGAGAACTAATGAAAATCTCTTTGACAATAATGATGGGACTATCAAAACCTTCTTTAAAGCGAATGGAAATTTTTTTTAAAAATGAAGGTACTCACTATTTGCCGATGCCGATACCTGGAGGTAAACATTCCAAATCTTAAGGCCAACTAACAGGTGATCGATTTCTAATCGAAACGCTTTACTGTTGCTTGAAGAGTATTAAAAAATGGTTGAAGTAAAAGGAGCATAAAGAAATGTGGGTTTCAGTACAAGAGAAGTTGAGAGTCCAAGATGTCAATGTACTATTATGAGCAATAAAATACTAAAAGATCCGAATTTAACTTTTTTAGGATTATGATTGCGATAATTTTTTTTGTTTTTTCACTGTCACTAAAAATTTTTGTTTGAAATATCACGTCAATATATTCATGAGTGTTTGAGATACGCGTCCTTTTGTGAACAGGGAAAATCGAATTTTTTACTTTTTTAAAATGTCTGAAAGATGATGACTCTAATGATATTGTGAGAAATGTTGTTGAGCTCAAAAAAGTTTAAAAGAACATTCCAGACTCTATTCTTTTGAAATTTTGAGAGTCTGTAGTTTATTTCTATAGATACATAACCCATGTCTCAAGAAACCGAACATTTTTATTTTCAACTTTATTAGCATATCTAAGCTTAGCAGTTATTGTTCCGTAATTATAATTGATTAAATGAATATTATGTTAACCGTTTTGAAAATTGGAATAAACTGTGATACATGTGCATTGAATCAGTGGGACTACTTTTGTGGGCTATGAAATGATGATTAAAAAAATATACTTTGATTCCCGATATTTTTTCCCCAGTGTATGTAAATAAAAAGGACGTACGGACTAGATGTTTATAAAGTATAGTAAATTGATGTATATGTATATTTAATTGTATCTAAGCAGGAGAGGAGCAATTAATGTGAAGGAAGGTCATGTCCATGACACAAATTATTGTGCGTACAGTACATTACGTAGATGGATGTTATCAGAGAAATGAAGCGTGACCTACAGAGGTATGGTATTATTATTATTATTATTATAACATTCTTTGCATGTGAGAGTATATAGTTGGATGCGTTTGCATCATGCTTTATTCTATAATATAGTGATGCAATGGCTGGCATGAAGCCAGATTGTGAAGAGATATCGTATATATATATGCATACATGTTGAATAACGCAACTTGAGATCATATTCATTGAAGAAAATACATACAATAAGATCACTATATAGTTGAAAAATCCATGTTCCTATAGAAATGGATACTTTAGGTACAAGAGAGAGAAACTTGGCTTCATGTAACCCATGTACTCAAGGTACAATAACTATCTCCTTTAAAGTTATACCACACCGACAAAACAAAAATAAATAGGTAAAAATAATAAAATAACTATAAAACATAGTATCTAAGTTTCTCCTGATTAAATTTTGTGTAACAACACAAATTTCCTTAGTAACAGAATACATGCATAGAATACGACATGAACATATGTCTGTGGATCATAATAAAAACAGGTCTTAGCATGACGTCACAATATAGAGAATACTATTTCAAATAACATGCAGATGATTAACATTTAATAATGTTGTATGAAGTAACTCTACAACCTTTGAGTCAATGTTTCAGCCAATGGATTCAACTGGATGGAATAAAATTAGTACATACCTTTCTCAAAGAGTTGATAAATCACGGGAAGACGAGTCAAAATGGATGAGTTTCAACTCATTTGTTCACCTGCTATTTCGTATTTATTTCTCCTGCGAAAGAAGAGGCCAATTTAGGCTGGCTTCTCATGAATGAGCGAGCACTTGAGAATATTATAAATTAATTGACAATGTAGCGAGTCTCTACAAGAATAGGTAGCGATATTTTCCTTTGATGATGAACATTGAAGATGTGTCGAGCCGATGGTAAAAAGTAACAACAGCATTCACTGGATAGAGTTGAAGGAAAGAAAATAGTTATATGAGTTGCCTGTGTCACTCATAAACCAAGTTCTACGTCTATTACCTATGTAAATATCTCCTTCAGCGGGCGTAGTATATTAAAAACTACTGCGTAGGTAAGTAGTCTGAAGCCGTTTCATCAACTTAATAATTGGCTCTGGCGTCCTGGGATGCACAGTGTAATATAATAGTACATCCAGGGTCTTGCATAGTCTATGTTATACAATTTCAGGTGGAATTTTTTTGAGCTAGCCTCCTCCTCTTCTCATTTAACTCTTGTATAATCAACAAATGATGACGAATCACGGATCATGTCTTAAATAGGAACAAAATTATTCTTAATTTAAACTCCAAAAGGTTTTGTCCTAATAGTAAAAGTTGACGGAAAAGTTGATACATGGAAATTAAAATTCATAGAATTTGAATAAAATTACACTTACATAAGTGAAGAAGGTTTAGTTCGATGTCATGCGAGGATTTTTTTTTTTCTCGAGGGATTACTTCTTTTTAGAATATTTACAATATTTTGATATTTTGTTTTATGGTTCAAGGTAAATTGCGTCTGTTTCTTTAATTCTTAAATAATTACTAAACAACATACCATGGAAATGTTATTATCACCTTTTGATCATGAGATTCTCATGCATCTCTACTTAATTGCACAGGGCTCTCAAGTTTCACACGACAGAAATTACGTCAAACTTTAAAAATTGAGAGTCCGGGAGTATGACGTCATGCTATTCAATATAGTAATTTGGGCTATTTATGTACTAGAATGTCAGTATAACTCATGAAATCCCCAAATAGAAAAATTGAAACATGGACTTATATAGTTTTTATCTTATTCATTTATTCACTTTCAAACGTTAAACCAAGTTTTAGTAATTGCTATTGCTTTTCAAGACATTTTACAGATCCCCCCACATTGAGGGCCCATGGTGGCTGAATAGAGTATATTTATATTTATATGTACATGTATTCGGATTAACTCTTTATAATGCAAATTTCTTGGAAAATGTTGGATTAGGACGGAAATTAAAAGGAAAAGAACGAGTAAAAAGTATAGTGTCCATTTATTTAAATGTCTTAAAAATGTATTGAAGATCATTACACGCTCAACTTTCATGTATTATTTTTATGTAAATTAGCTCATGCAATGTGTGTGATATAATTAAGGGTATGTATAATTAGTTATAAGGTACAATGCATTCATATTAATTTTTTAGGGCATTACTTTTTTTAAATATTGCCATCCAGTAAATAAGTAGGGGATGTAGCGCAGTGGTAGCGCGTTCGCTTTGCATGTGAAAGGCCCCGGGTTCGATCCCCGGCATCTCCAATTTTTTAACCATAAAAATTTCATGTCAGTTAAGTGTTTTGCTTAAGTAAAATTAAGAGTCATATTGCAGACTATTTTAGCATGACATGATTTTATGCATTTATTGTTTTAATTACACGTGATGAAATATTAGGCGTTAAATGAAATAATAACATACTATTAAAAAAAAAAAGTCCTTACTGTAATATGTACATTGTACATACTTTATTTTTAAACATACTTGAAGACTGCAACACTCGTAAGTAGTTTCATGTTACAATTCATAAATGCATTTTTGTTAACTCTATGTAAATACCTCCTCCTTTTTTTAATAGTCTTTCATGTGCAATTCTATTTTTAAATTAGTGCTTATTGCATTTTCTTTTCTTTTTTCTTTTTTTTTTTTTTGTTAATTTATGGATATTATATGTACATAGGTATATTTTCTTATAAAAAAATTCAATCTACACGGATCTGTTTCGTAAGTATCATGGAAATTGGGGAAATCAATTATTTATTTATCATTTGTTACCTGAGATGTAAGTATGAACTTTTGGTTGGAAGGGGCCTTTGATGATCCACATTTGTTCTTAGAGTTTTTTCACTCACAATACAGATTACATCATAGACCCAAAGATATTTTAAAAATGAACACCTGTATAGAAAAACAGCGATATTTGGATAAAATCAAATTAGTACTTGTAGATACTGAAACAATATCCTAATTATTAGGCTGTAATTTTATAATTAATTAGGGACCAAAAAGGTGGGACAATTGTATAAGAATATCTGATCCTTTCAAAAACTAAAGAAAATTAATTTATTGACTACAATATGTGAATTTATAAGGATGTAATAACATATTTTTGATGGATGGAAATGGTTCAAGTCCTTTTATTTGTCAGTCCCAATTGTGACATCCAAATTCACGGTAGACAGTTCATTCACTATTTTACAAACAAGGGTAGTAATATAAATTTATTCATATAAACGTCGAGGGCTCTTGCATTTAAATATTATTATTTTCCCAATCGACTATCATCATTTGACATATTTGCTGAAACAACAAAGTTATTAACTGAGAAAGTTTTGCAAATTTTAATGAACAAATCATTGAAACAATGAAATGAAATGAAAAATGGATTCAATTGCCATAAAGAAGTTTTAACTAAATGTGTTTCTATGGAACTTTTTACCCCTGTTGATACTATTTTAAGTCAAAAATGTCTGATGATAATAATTGTTATATATCATGTAAGTAGAAGTAAAAATAACTTCTTATAAATAAATCGATTTTTTTTCACTTTTACTTTTTATTTTCAAAATCCTATTGTTCAGAAACGTATATTGCTTAAATTAAGTCAAGGGAAATAGATAGCTATAAAATTAAAGTACAGTGTTTATTATGTCCCTATGAAACGAAACGTTCAGTTAATAGGCAACAGATGCCATTAGGAACATTTTGAAAAACAAAACAATATTTCAGTTCATTGTTTTGTGAAAGTTTTATACAACAATGCATTTCTGTTCGTTCTTAAAAATCTCGAATTTCGTGCCTTCAAACTACGATTTACGGACTTTGTTGATTTTCTGTTATCATGTGAATAAAAACGCTTATACATACAGCACATCAAATGCTTGTAGAAGCTTACGGTGACATGGTCTAAGCAGAGCACAGCGCTTCAGCTGTGCTACAATACAAAAACATCGGCCCCAAAGCAATGCTTTGTGTTTCCTGGGATCAGCATGGAATGATTTGTTACAAGTTGTTAAAACTCGAGCAAACAGTTGACGGTGCACGCTACCAACGACAATAGGCCGATTTGAATAGTGCTATACGCCAAGTACGCCCAGAATATTCTGATCAGCGGGTATTGGTGGAAATATACGATTGGGAACCGCTGATACTTGCAGCTTACTCACCAGACTTGGCACCATCAGATTATTACTTGTTTGCATCAATGGGTCACGCATTAAAAGAACAGCGCTTCAATTCTCACGCAGAAGCCACAAAAATGGCTCGATCATTGGTTGGCGACTAAAGACGGTCCATTTTTTAGGTACGGCATCCACATATTATCTGAGAGATGGGGAAAATGTGTCACTAGCTATGGCTTTTATTTTGAAGATTAAATTTGTGTCCATTTTTTCACAATATACGTGAGAAGGGGAAAAATAAAGTCTCATTTCATGGATATAGACATTTATATTTGTATAAATGTAATAGAAAACTTGTCCAAACTTTCTGGGACTTACATACAATGTTTATGTCCATAAAGGTAGAATTTACATTCATAAGTGCTACTAAGTGGTTATATAATCCTGCCACATTGGCACATTTGTATGTTGTCAAAATGCAGTATTTTTAACCATAAAAAATGTTGAGTAAGCTCTATAGCTCTATTTTCAAAGCAATTTAGCAAATACCAATGCAAATTGCTCTTTCCTTATAATTAATTATTTTTCATATCCACAAATACAGGCCATATATTTAGTTATGAGGGCAATTGTATATAAATTTCACTTAAGAAATATAGCTGCAACCTATAAAAATGTTTCTAATAAAACATTGGCTTAGTTTATTGGATATTTTATTTTATACATCTATAACTATTTTGCCTCTCTAACCTAACTTTAAATACCATCTGATTCACAATTTATATATCTCCTACTTAATAATGCGGGAAAAAAAGGTACCATTTATTTTAAGGTGATTGATTACTTATGTTTCTTGATTGTTCTGCTTAATAAATATATTATATTTTGAATAATGTTATTGAAGGAATTTCAATTTAAAGGCGTTTTCACTCACGTCACTCTTTGAATAATATGTAAAGACAAAGTGACGTCACTTTTGGACATATATTATGTAGTATATATATTTATTATTAACTTGTTTACTACGGCCTAATTAACAAGCTCTCCTTTTCTGATCCCTAATCCATGTGGAACAAAATGAATTTTAAGAATTACGACATTTTAAACATCTATTCACCACTTAGTATTAATTTAATATTCTTTAAATACTACTGTTTTTCTGATGATGTACTCTCTCTACAGATGAAGTTTTCTGAGATTAAAATTTCATTGAGATTTGGAAAGACATTTGTCCTTTTTAATTTAATAAATATATATACTACATAATATATGTCCAAAAGTGAACGTTATTATACGTTGATTTTGCATGCAACTGAGTTAGATTCGATATTCACTTACTCAAGTAATATAAATTATCAAATGTTATAATTAGGAATGTAAATAATATGCAAATCGGGCTTGTAATAAAAAAAGAAAGAGAAAATCAACCTGGTAACTCTGTCATGACGTTTTACTGAGCTACAAGCTGCTATTCTCCATTATATATACAACAATAAATAATAACATAGATGAGAGGAAGAAAATTAACTGAAATTAATGTCAGGAAATTATATATTTTTAACTAATAATAATAATTATACGAGGACTTGAGCCCTTTTTGTTTAAATTTTATTTGCTTTATTAAACTTAATGCATGTATTCTTCCTTCATGCGACATCTTTACTATCAGGTAGATGTTCTCCCCTCAGTAATAAAGGATAAATGATAACAGCTTTGGAAAACAAAAAATACTGTTAAAAGTGCCAACTCCACTTTTTTATTACAAGCCCGATTCGCTTATTATTTACATTCCTAGTTATAATATATTAGAACTGGGATTCGGAGACCAAAAAACAGTGCAGCCAAAATGTATATTACGTATGCAGTAGTACCTGAAAATATATTAAAATTTGGCCGGGCCGAGTTCATTGCTCTTTAAATCCCAGCTCTAATTACACTGGTCAACTGTCAAAAATCCGAAGGGGTATATATGTATAATAAAACTCATTCAGTTTTGCAAGCTGATTTCAAAAAATAATCACAGATTTGAAATGAATGTATAAAATGGAATAACTTTTATTATTATAATATATTTATACCCTTTAGGATTTTTGACATTTCAAATATTTTGACCTGTATTATTAATCATTTTATTTGTAACATTGATATCTGCTTTCTTATGAAAATCTTACAGATGTTTGTTGTGTACAAGACATGTAAACACACTCTATTCAGAGGCTGAGTGTGGCTTTTATAATTGACTTTAATGTGTTCAATTTCACATTGTTTTTGTGTTCCTATTCTGTAAACAACTTTTGAATGAGTTTCTACAAACTTGACTTTATACATACACTTAAAAAAGTGAATATTTTTAAAGTAGTAAAATTAAAAGAGAGAAAAAGCGAGAGAGAGAGACGGAATAGTGGAGAAGAAAAAGCATCAATTTTCGTACATAACTAAAAATCACTCGAATTATCAAATATGATGAATGCCTTATTAAAACGATTTTAGAATATTTGAACATTAGGCTTTGATTCATATATGTTCACTATTAATTGCTATGTTTAACATAAGTGTCAAAAAAAAAAGCTTAAAATCCTAAAAATATTAAAATCAGGCAAAAAAATTAATGGCCTTTGCCTGAATAATCTGAGCCTGATAGGAAAAAAATAAGGCCGTATTTAGAATTAGGTAATAAAATTCTTGCAAGTTCAGCCTATTTTGATCTCAAGACATTTTTACTGCTGATCAGTGATGATAATTTATCTGATTTGCTAGGAAAAAAAAAATTTTTTTTTGTCTGCTATGGGTGCTGAGGGTGCCATGAATTATTTTATAATTAACTACGCAACCTCCATGAATTCACATTGTCAATCCAGTTAAAATAAGGTGGATTCTGAAAAGGGAATCAAAAATATTTTGTATAGTGCAAGGATAAGTTGGGAGTGAGATATGTGGTACTGTTGATGAAAACCCCTTTATTGGCATCAGCTGTCTGTTATAGACTGGAATGAAAAAGAGGAAGCAAAGCTATGAAACAATGTGGAGAAACGACAACCAGTTGATTAATTTTCGTACAAATTCACTTGTTCAAGAATTAACTCTTTTGTTCGCTATAAGCGCTAAATTACTCCATAACCAAATATGCAACGTCCATAAATTTACATCCTTGTAAGTTCATTGAATACACGGTTAATTCTGTAAGGGAACGACTAAAAAATAGTACATATACATATATACCTTAAAAGTGACATCTTGCGGTAAAAGTTAGTACCATAGACAATGAAGTTTTCTATGCTAACGTCATTTAATGAATAAAGGCTGGAATGCCTGGATTCTTCTTTCAGAGCAAACTGTTCCTTCAACATAATAGTATATGAATTTATGTAGGCTCAAAGGGAATATCCTTCAGAAAAAGAAAAAAAACCAGACGGGTTCCGTCACTTTATCATATATATCTTTGATCAGTTGTTTCATTAGATATGAAAAAGTTTGGAGTCTTGGCAAGGAGAAATCATAGGAGTTGATGCAATAGTGCTATATGAAAAACCATGGGATTATTTTATAGAGTGATCACTCTTTTTACTCCTACGCTTTTTATTGTTATAATTCTAATACATACATTTATTATACACAATGTCTTCAAAATTAGCATCACTATAGGTAACTTTAATACAAAGAAATTAAATAGATGATGCCAAATAGAAATTAAAAATAATTTATGCTCGAAAAGAATAAAGCACTATGTATTGGGAAAATTCTGAATTCGATGCTCCGCGGGAAGACACAAAGGAGATCACAGTGTCCAAACATAATGATAAACTGATTTCAAATTTGATTTTCCTTCCTTTGAGATAGACTATTTCATACTCTTCTATTCAACTATTTAGATTTGTCAAATCAGTCCAAAAGATATATGTAGTTTGAGGAAACTGTGCTGGCATGCCCATTACATTTTCATCTATGGAAGGTAAGGATTTATTATAGAACTCCGAGATCATGGAACTCTCAGTACATTAAGTTTTTTTCAAACTTATATAGCGGATATCTCTCTATATATGAATATTCGTCATATAACTTTTTTCGCTTAAATCAACTCTAATTATTTACCTAATTATATGAAAATACAAAAATAATGTTTTTTTTTGTTTTTTTTGTAGATTCACTTTCATACCCCGGCACTCAAAGTGTTAATAGAAGTTTAGTTCATGAGTGAATGTATGTTTACGAAAATTACGATGCCACATTAAACAAAAATGTAATCTTGTGTTTTATATAAATATAATATGAATTTTGTCATCCCACACTCATTTTAAATATTTGTAATAATTGTGAAGTTATTGAGCAGAGAAATCTCTTGTGAATGTTAATATAAACTTTTAAGAAATGGAAATTTGTCAACATTTCACACACTTTAAATAGCCTTTGAAATATATTCACTCTCCCTTCTAAAAATGATGGGTAATCAGACCTAGATAAAGCTATAAAACGACTATTTAAAACTTAATGAACTAAATTAATGAGTAGTTAGGATCTAAACAGACAATTCATATTAATTACTGTTGTAAAAAAATCCAGAAAGACGGCAAAAATATTTTTTGAATCATTTAATTTAATCCAAACTTTAATATTTGGTTTGGAGACTCGTAGATGTATTTGTGAAAATTTAGGCAATACATACATAGTTAATATCTTCCATTTACAAGTTCTAAATACTTTATCAAATAAGTGAATTTAAATTTCAAATAAGTACAGAAATGTTCCAGCTACTATTATAGAGTTTGTTACTTGTTCGAATTAATCAAACAAATGAATGATATATTCGTGTTTTAATTTACGTCATAAGTAAATAATAGAATTCAAATTTTTGACTACCTAGTCATTTATCATATTTTATATGGATTATAATTTTAAAATTGTATTTATATAAGCAACTGATGAGAAAAAATTATCTTTGAACTTTAACGCTTCATACTTTGCTATAAAAAATATAAAGTATGAAAAGTTTTTTTTTTCCATTAATACGCTGCTATTTTGTCAAAAATATCCGTTAGTGGCTTAAAAATGGCTTCATGTATATCAAAATCCGCCAACTTTTGGTCCCTTATTTAAATTTAGGAATAAAGACTTTTAATATTTTGTGAATATAGATAATACTTTAGCAAATTTGATTTACAAAAACTATAAATTTTTAAAAGATTTCTTAAGAAGACCCGACCCTGAAATTTAAATTCTTGAAGAAATTATATTATTCATAAAAAACCCAAACTCACCCTATGAAATACTTGTAAAAACAGCATTAGAAATAAGAAGGAAAATAATTGTAATAATTAAAGAATCTACTGATATATTTTTTGACAGATTTTCATTCGTGATTTTTGTTCTAGAAATTTTAAGAACTATTTTCATTTTGAATGGTTACATAGTAATTTAGCCGGCTTGAAATTATTATACCAAATCTGGTTACATTGAATACAATTAACCTCGTTTTCCTGGATTATGTATGTAATTTAATAATTTCTACACAAACATTCACCCTGTGATGTTATTGACAGATAAACAATGTTGTACAAAATCTGTGTAAACAAACAATACAATACAATTCTTCAAAATCAATTTTGAAATTCAAGTATTTTCAATATAATTGTACTAAATACTTTCCTAATTTACATATATATTAATATTGGAAATAATATTCTATTTTGAAGCAAAGTATTCAAAATTCAAGTATTTGCACAAATACTTTCTTGGGATTCTGATAGGAGTAAATGTTTTTGTTTATAAGTTGGCACACCTGTAACTGACATTCGTTCTAAATGGCACGTCAAAATATTCATTGATGTTTGAGATACGCATCCTTTTGTGAACAGCATAAATCGAATTTTTTACCTTTTTAAAATGTCTGAAAGATGATGACTCAAATGCAATTGTGAGAAATGTTATTCAAACCAAAAAGTTATAATTAATATTTAAACCATATTCTTTTAAAATTTTGAGGGTCAGGCGTTTATTTCTTGAGATATATAACCTATGACTCAAGAAACCGATCATTCAATCTTTAATTTTACTCAATAGCATATCTAAAAGCTCAGCAGTTATTGTTCTGTAATTAATGACTTAATAAAGTTTGAAAAACGATTGGCACATGAGCATTACATTAGGGGAAGGGGAATGAAATGAATTTAGAGTACTAAATTAAAAAATTTATACACACATGTGACTTTAATTAACTTATTTGACAAAGTATCATGAGTAATCAAAACATTCTCCATAATGAACACGTAAAAATGATTAAAGGAATGAAATCTATCAAAATATCATGAGAGAAGCACATGGTTTAAATTGGAGAGAGGTCTGAAACAGAGAATTCATTTGACTTGAGAATATAGTAGAAAAAAGGCCTGTATATGTAGAGACACATGTCTCTCTATTTTGTGGAATTTTTTCTAATAAAGATCTTTATCTTTATTAGAAAAAAGAATAACGCCCTGGTTTTTCTTTTGTACAATAGCTCATTTGATGAATATCTATGTAAGTTATTTTTTTTAGAGGATCTAAATATGGATATTGAGATAAAAATGTATTCGAGATTGATGTAATAATGTATATATATATATATATATATATATATATAAACATATAAAATTCCATGTTTAATCTATTTATTCACTTGTTTATTTACTGTCCTATATTTCATTTTATTATAAGGTTTCCAACTTTTGACACTATTAAAAAAAATAGAAATCAACTCAATAATATTGCAACAAAACTTTTTCTTCATATCATGCACTCATCAAAACTATAAAGTGATTAACATAGTCATTAATGAAGACAATCAATCAAAAAAAAAAATTTTTTTTTTTTTTCAAAACCCATAATTATATGTTATGATCGGTATAGGCGGTGAAAGTTTTCATTCTTTCTTATTTTTTTGACTATACTAAAGACTGAAAGATATATATGAAATAATAATATTGAGCAGCAGACATCATATCTCACATTATGACCTATAATGAGAATGAAAAAAATGCTACGTAGTTGAGACAATCATCTTTTTATGCTCTTCAATTTAAGAAAAATCTCTTTTTTTAAAAGTACGTATCTGAATTACATTATAACAATGAACTACTATGCACATAAGTAGTTTATTATTGTAGGTATGAGAATGAAAAAATATATACTTGAATAAAAGGCATGAAAGACGTAGATGCATATATGATATGTTACATGGAGGACGATGAATGGTGGTTTTATTGTAGAAGGAAATTAAATGATGCAAACGTCAAAAAAAGGATGATATAGAAGTAATAAATTCTATGGTAAGCGTTGAGAGGTCCAGCTCGAGTTAGCTCTGGTTCAATTGAGAAAAAATATCTACAATTAGATGAAGAATAATTCCATTGTTGGGATCAGAGTTTTGGCCTTTTAGGAAAAAGGATTGCGAGAGTCAGAGGGAGTTGCTATTATGTGTTGAACCTATACTTGAATATTCTTTTTTTTTTTTTAAAGTCCAAGGGGGGGGGGAGCAATGGACCCCTCCGATTCGAACTTAAATAGTTCTTATTTTATTGAGTTACTTTCACCCCTATTTTCAATACATAAAACAGTTACTCACCACAGAGCCATTAGATCTTTAAAGAAACTCATTTTAGATACTAATTGACAATTTAATCAATAAAAATATATGCATGAAAGTAATGTTCAGATGTCCGTTACAATATCTAATTACTAGTTAATTAATATTCGTATATACATTTATAACGAATGTAGTCAGATCAATTCCCTTTTTGTAACATTTCCGTCATTTTTTTCAAAGGACATTTTTGCAAAAACTAATAAACTTGTAAACACACTTTGATGAAATATCCTATTAAGACGTATTATAAATAAAGCATTGTTTTAAAAATGTATGTGATTATAATCAAATGTTAGCTTATTAAAAGTGCTGTGCAAACTTCAAATGAGGGTACAAATATATGTAAATGATATAAAACTACTCTAACCGAGACAAAAACAAGGCCAATACATTGAGTGGTAGCGATTGAAATGAGACTAAAGTATTTAAAAATTGGTTTCAAGAGCAAAACTCATATATAAAACTGCATAACTAGTATACTCTGGTGAAACTTGTTTCAAAAATATCGGATTAGAGCATCAAATACTCCTTCAAATTAGGGCCCTAAAAACTTTAAAATGGTGAAGTTTTGATAAACAATTTTGTTATCAATTCATCAAAAACAAAACAAAAAACACACAATTAATCCCCTTTAGTACAACTGGATTGTTTTTTTTTTATAAGATAGGGATGTAAAAGAGAATAACAGAAAAAATAAGAAATTATCTTTTAACACTTTTTCATTCTACTATATGTATATGTAATTTGTTGTTGAATGACCACTTATCCAGAGTTAGTTAGGTGCACAAGGATAATTTTTGTAAGCGTGTCTCATTTTATAAATTATCAAAAATTATCAACTTTAATGAAATATTTTAAAATTTGAATTTGAAATCTAAAAGAATGACCGAACATAATACAAGACAGTTGCTCATTAACTGCATGATTGGCACAGGTAATAATAAAAAAGTCTTTTGAATGGGAGGTTAATGATGAATGATTTTGAAATATATGTATAGGAACTAAACTTGTGTTATTGGGTGGAAGGGCTAACCAAGGTGCTACAAACAATTTAAGCAAAGTAAATTTTTTTTTTGCATAAACAGTTTCTATTGAGTATACACACGTATGTTCCAAGGTGTTTAAAAATTGCAAAGTCATTTTTTATAAATGGAAAATGATTTAAAATGAATAAATAATAGTATTATGTATTCGTTAGATTTTTTTTTTTTTTTACATTTTCTAATATCACATACAGGAAAACCTTAGTTTTAGAATAATTCAGATATTTAAAGTATGAATATTTGAATAACGATAACAAGTTGTAGGGAGTTGAATTTGAGGGTTCAAGAACAGAATATTTTCTTCCATTATTCTTTTCTTGGAACGTAGATACTGTTAGACAATAAAGTGAGGAATTGATTCATTGTTCTAAAAATTGAGGCGTCATGCCTTTTTACGTATAAAATGTATGTTTTTGCTATAACTATTTTTATAAGTCATGATTTTAGAAAATTTAAAATTACGTTCACCTCCCCCCCCCCCCCCCCCTCCTCTCCTTTTTTATTTTATTTTATTTTGCTGAATCATTCTTGATTAACTATTATTTCAAATAATTGGAAAGAAATAACTCTTGAATATCATTTTTTAAGTAACAATCTTTTTTTTTTTCAATATACATATTATTGTACATATATGTAGTTTATAACAATCAGAATGAATTTGGAAACACCAATGGAATATTGGTCTACTGTAAGTACCTAATTAAAGATGGGCAGGCAGTTGATTATAGGGCCATATTGATGTATGGATCCGGATCATACCCAAAAAGCTCATGATCCAACTTATATTTTTCCACTAAGGCCCGCACATTCTCTTTGGTGATCCTTGAATAATATTTGGCAACAAGTTTTTGACTTCCATTCTGATCATGCGCATGGGGAAAGGAAGTTGTGAAGGAGTTCCGTGGAGACTTTCCAATCCTTTCTAAATGTCCCAAATCTTGGGACAGAGTCTCTAAATGAAGGATGAAGTCAGGTGTTGTAAGGGTTGAGCAAAGGGAGCATTCCTTCCAAATGGGTGCCCAGTGATATGAAATCCCTTTATGTCCTGAAATGAAGGGATCCTCGGAGCCTTCGATGAGAAAATGTACAAATTCATTGAATGTAAACTTGAGCTGCTCCTGTGAAACAAGTTCGGAGTGTGGATGCATTTCCTCCCAAATTCTAAACATGTAGAGATCATTCGTATAGCGATAGGAGTCGTACATAAAATTGAGGAAGGTGAGAGAGGAGGAAGCATTGGAGCTGGTGGGGGTTGTTGCAGACAATAATTTGGAGCGAAAATCCTTGTTAAATATTTCTTTTGAGCAAATGTTCCAGCGTTGAGAGGGTATTCCATCTGGATTGCACCAATCCTCAAAGATCATTCTATAAACAGAGACTAAACGCTCCAGGGGATGTCGAACTACGACGATTTTATAAGCCAAAGACGACTGTTCCTTCCAATTTAAAGAGGAGTATTTGATAAAAGAGTCCAGCTCATGATGCTCAGCCTTCATGAGCCTGGAAAAGATACCCCATGACTTGGATCCAGTTTTATGTGGTATGCAAACACTCATGGGAACCTTGGGAGTGGGGAAATGAACCACTTCTACTCCCAGTGACCGATGCTCAAATAATACAGCTTTTTCTGGACGAAAGGGATCCGAGTATTTGCGACATTTACTACGAAGGAGTTGAATTCGATCTTGCATTGACTTTATGGAGAAGGATGAAGGAGAAGAAGATGAAAAGAGGGATTGTCCCGGAAGTGTAGGGAGAGACATGCTTAGAGTTAGCCATAGTCCAAAGAAACAGAATGTATAGAAGGTTTGAGCTCTGCTCATGCTCAATTTCCGAATGAGAATCTGTGTAGAAAGTATTGATTGAGTTTAGTTTCGTTTTGTTTTTGGGGGTTACCGTAAAAAAATAATGCACTTCATAATATTATTATTGAATTCATTATCTCCACGTGTTAGCATTGTAATAATTTAGTCCAATACTCATAATATGTATAATAAATTTGAAAGTAAATAGATCAACTCTGTTTTTTTATATTTCTTTGTTTTGTTTTTTTCGGAAATGCTTTGACCTTTGAGTCTTGAACATAATTAAATAGTTAATCCATGGGTATAATTTGGTTTTCTAACGTTTCTTTTTTCTTTTTCTTTTTGTTAGTCAAAGCATTTAATTAAACAAGGAAAAAATACATAGATTTAAATATGTACTATGAAATCAATTGTCAATTTGTAGATAATATAAATAAAATTATGCTATAATTTTTAACAATGCTGAATGTTTAGGCAAAATCCTTAACTTTTTTTTTTTTTAATTTTTTGAGTTGGTTATTTTTATTACTAATTATAATTTATACACCCTCAAAATTCTAGTACCTTTAGTTATACAATTACACAAACTCACCTTTTTTGAACTACTCATTGAATTTACTCTGAATGCATTATCACATGTTCACTCTAGATATAACTTGAAACTACTAATAGTAATTAACATACTTCATGTTGGCCAAATAAAAAATCTTTTTTCTTTCTTTTTCCTATGTGTATATATATATATATATATATATATATATATATATGTATGTATGGATAATAACCATCCTTCTTAAAGAAGGGAAAAAAGACCACTGAGAGTGCGCGTTGATTTTTTTTTTTTTTTTTTTTCTTAAAAATGGAGGAAAGAGATCATCATCAGGAATATTATATATACATACATACGTTATACAATTTTTTTCAATGCATTAAAAAGAAGGTATTGTCATTTATTGATGCTTTGCTTAGGTTCCTTTGAATGCATAACACAATATAGCACGATGATGGTTTGCCTCAAGATGATGTGATGAGAAAAAACCATCGAAAGATAGAAATAACTTTTAGCATGTTTTCAATCCATCTATGTACCCACATACATAGATGAGAGTTTCCTTCTCTTTCATTCAAAGGAGGAAGGGCTTATAAAGAGTCATCAAACCTAAAGGAAAATTATTTCAAAGACACTCGAAAAAACATATAAAAGTCATTTTGGATAAATCACTATTATGCATTTATGTACATAGATAGGTCATTTACACAAAAAAGAGACAGGAAATGAAGAGATTAGTAATCACTTTAATTAATTCCTTCCAAGCAGATGCTAAAAAAATGGTTTTAATAGGGATGCAGTCCTCTAATCCTTGGTGATGGTCTTGTTTTTAAGACTTGAGTCAACACAAGCTTTTTTGTTCAATTGCAATCTCGACTCACAAAAGGGAAAGGACAAATTTGAAAAAACAACTGGTAGCTAGCCTTCTATGTATATTTTTCTTACTGCCAACTTTTTAATGTTGGGCAGAGTTATTATTTAGATGCACTATACATCTATAAATTTTACCAATATAGAAATCAATCGTAATATCCAATATAATATCCAAAAATAGGGTGATCTAAATATATATATAAACCATGTATAATAATAATATCCCTCTTGAGTTCATAATACGTAGAGTCAATTGAAAAAAACATTTTAAAGGAGAGCACATTGTATTTTTGTTTATTCCAAAGAGCTTGTTGTAGATATCAATCGAATTAAACAAACAAATAAGATATAAATCCAAATTTTCTTATCCAGACATACAAAAAAACATGAAAATTTATCTTTTCTAAAAGGGAAAATTGTAAAGGAGTGGCAAATTTGAAAGTCTATTTTTTTAAATATTAAAAATATTTATACTACATATATGACTAACAGAACCAAAGTTTTAGAAGAAAGTAGTGAAACAACGACCATCTCATCTACTATTATCTAAATTTACTTGGCTACGAGACTACTTCTCTTTTCGTTCGCTAGGGGCTCTGAAAATACCATTAATTACTCTATAACTAACTACTATGCACAACTTCTATGAACTTACCTTGTTAGTTTAATTAAAACAGGGTGAATTCTGAAAAGGGAAGACAAATATGAACATTATACATCAGTATGTAAAATGTATAAATATTTATATACGCCTTAAAAGTGAAATTTAGTAGAAACAAAGTTGTTTTTTAGCCAAGGGAATATCCCCAAGCTTTCAGACGTGTTTCATCACATTGTTTGAGAGCTTTGTTTAGGATCAATATTTTTCCTAAATCGCCAAGTTATTTTCAATGTTCTCAATCTCTCAAAATTGTGATGTTGATATGATCTTGACCCCCAAATATCTGTGTTTCAATCTCTTCAAGTCTTCGTCTCAAACATATCTCCGTATCTTTCAAACGGATATATACATCATCATATATATTTAAAGAGTCTAATAACTATATATATTGTATGTTTTAGAATTCACTTGAACTCTAGGATTTTCCCTTTTTGAAATCATATCTCATACACCTTGAACATAATTCCCATGGTTTTTGAAGATTTCATAGTCTAAAGACTATGATTAAACTAGGTGTGTTCTTGAATAAATATCTATGATTGATGGTAATTATGATTTGTATGGAAAATGTTTTTTTGAGATCTCAAAACGATAAAATGGGGAGACGCTTTCGATAATTATTTAATTGTCTAATTTAGGTAATATTACTTACTATCCATCCAAAAAAAAAAAAAATGTTCAACATATGGTAGAATAATTTTTATAGAACATATGCAATTCTTTTTGAGGTTATTTTTAACTGCAGAAGTTAAGGAATTAAGCGAAATTGCACAATGTGCATAGTTGTAATAATTCGTTTTTATAAACTAGTGATCGTTAATTTTGTCATTTTTCAAATACTTCAAATATGAGTTCATGAATTTTTCAATTTCTTAATTACCCGTTTATGTTGTTCACGCTTTAATTAGAAAACAAGAAAAAGATGTTTCACATACAGGTCTCATCTTGATTTGATCAAAATTATGCATACTTATGTAGTTCAAGCTCTTATTTCATTGATTTACTTCCCCCCTATTTTCAATACATAAAACGGTTACTCACCACAGAGCCATCAGATCTTTAAAGAAACTCATTATAGATACTAATTGACAATTTTTATCAATAAAAATATATGCATGAAAGTAATGTTCAGATGTCCGTTACAATATCTAATTACTAGTTAATTCATATATGTATATACATTTATTACGAATGTAGTCAGATCAATTCCCTTTTTGTTACATTTCCGTCATTTTTTTTAAAGAACATTTTTGCAAAAACTAATAAACTTGTAAACAGACTTTGATGAAATATCCTTTTAAAACGTATTACAAATAAAGCATTATTTTAAAAATGTATGTACATAAATGTATGTAATTATAATCAAATGTTAACTTATTAAAAGTGCTGTGCAAACTTCAAATGAGGGTACAAATATATGTAAATGATATAAAACTACTCTAACCGAGACAAAAAACAAGGCCAATACATTGAGTGGCAGCAATTGAAATGAGGTTTAAGCATTTAAAAATTGGTTTCAAGAGCAAAACTCATATATAAAACCGCATAACTAGTACATTTACTTGAGTGAATAAAATTATTGAATTTAATTTGATCATGGAAAAAAAAAATATTTTTTTTTGTTATTATTATTTTTACAAATCTTCTATAATAATATTCCGCCTTTATAAAGGTCATTATTAAAGGGTTTATTTTAGCAAAAAAAAAAAAAAAAATTCCAGGTAAGTTCAAAAAGAATTTCAAAGAGAAATTTTCAAATGCTCTAAAAATAGAAACATACTCAACATAGTTTTTTACATACTTATTTTATGTTCATGGAAAAGGGGGGGGGGAGATGAACTAGGTAGAATGTAGGTCGATAGATTTCCTTACTTTATATATTTCAATAATATGCGGTTAGAATATCTACTCCAAATCAAATGGTCCTTGCCTCAATCTAAATGGAAAATTGAAATGAAACATTTTATGAGAATTTCAAAACTTATCCATTTGTATCCATCAATGGTCCTATCTAATAATGTCTAATATAATTAATTAAAATATCATTTCTGTTTACAATGAATTTACTTAGAGTGTAAATATAGAAAGAAGGCTAAGAAAATGAGTGGGATGAATAATAACAACTAATTATGTTAATCTCGAGATTAGTCAAAGTCTCAAAAACCATTTTTAAAGTTCTTGAAATCGGTTTTGGCCCCTCAAAGTCTTACTGTCAATAGTTGTCAAAACCTGTACTAAAATCAACAACATAGATTTTAAAAGTTTTGTCTTTCATCTCTCAAAATATTGTCTCAGTCTCGGATAGGAGTAATTTTGAAAAGGAGTTATCTGATGATTTTGCAGTAAATTCCCAATGACCATTATACCTACCATAACCCATTTTAATTGTCTTATTGGCAATGGAATTGTCCATATTCTATTTATACCCCTCGATAACAAAATTTATTCAGAGTGATTTTAAATACTGAATATCTACGCCACCCACCGGCGGAGGAACCCTGGTCTTGACTATAGCATTAATAATAGCGCCATGACATACACACCCATTCCTTAGATCCGTTTCATTTTTTGTTATTACTAAGTAATCAAGAGGATTCCAATTTCCCAGAGCTTTATACATTATAAATACATATCAAACCATTTTTTGGTTATGGTTATGTTAAAAATTTCAGGTGTGGTCAAGGGAACTATGTATAGATAAATTCTCTTCATCGTGTTTTGAGTCGCAAAATGAAATTTCTGGGACCTCCTGTGGTTTTTAAAGGTATATGTACACACGTTTTTTCTAAATAAGAAGTGTGTGAAACTTAGATTTGCGCTTCACACTGGATTTTAAAATTACAATGGGTCATAGAATTCACTAGATTTGATCCATGGAAGAGCAAAAATAAACAAATACATGAGACCTCACAACAAATATACATGGATATTTTGATAGCTTTTCGAGAACTGAGAGCTCAATAGTAGGTTGATAATGATTTGTAACATTAATGACTGAAAAAAAGTAAATAATTAAAAGATCAAGATGAATAGAAAAGATTTTATTTAATAATATTAGAGTTATCGTTCCTATATGGAGAAATATTTATAATGCACTATCCCATTTGAACATTTTTCTTTATCAGTAGTACAATTTCTCTTATCAAGGATTTTTTTTTTTTTTGCTTCTTACTTTACCAAATATGAACAATGATTAAATTTGCATTCTTCTTTGATGACTATAAAATTATTCTACCTCCATTGGCTGAGTAGTGACAGTAGGAAATAAATCATTTTTCCAAATTTCTTCATACTATATAGATACAAAATTCAATATGAAATCTAAAGGAATTTAGTCTTCATTTCAGGATTTCTACTCCTATCTTAAACCTACAAAAAGACTTTGAAGCTTACACACTTTGTTGATTTTTGAGTGAGAGTGGGTTATAAATCTTAGAATATAGTATAGAAATTTCTTGCCTACTCTTTGCAATCTCAAATCATGAGCATTTCATTTGTTTTCAACTAGATTTTTGCTCTCTCTAAGCCAGATTATGGTCTAACTTAAATAATGAGATAGACTATTAAAATTGATTGAAATTTCAGTCTTCTGACACCTTCATAAATGAGGATTTGTAGGAATGCTTTGATCAAAGCACGGGAAGTTTCGTGGAATTTGAAGAATAAGTGCAATCGGCTCCTACTTTATGAATGACCTTTATCCATTTTTTTTTTTCTCTCTCTATGAGAACTTACATACATTTTCTGTTTCTTCATATCCTGCATGACCTGTTTTATACATCTTTTGGTAAAAAAAACGGTCTAGAGTCTTCATAAAAATTCAATAAATGTTAAGAGTCTAGCAGCTCTTAAAAAATACATTAATTCAGTCATTTAATCAGAGTACAGTTTCAAGTATTTAGTTACTTAAGAAAAAGGGATGGAATGCTATGAATTCGTTTGTATAGAACGTAGAGCATTAATTTCTCTTGTTTATCTTATCTAAGCCATGCAAAGGCCATGTAAATTCTCTAAAAGAGAAAATATTTTATTTTTATGAATAATTTTTGCACTCTGTATGAAAAAAAATATACCAGGTAGTTATTATTGAAAAACATGATTCAACTATTATTGGTCGGATCTTAGGAATATGTACAACATTCTACAGAAACAGGTATATGTAATAATTATAATTATTACTCTTAAATAGCAGACCTAACCATTGCTTATAGGCATGCGTATTTTTGAGTGTCATGTTATCTGAGTTCCTTTGAGTCGTTTCTCAATTTATAACGAGCCATTAAGGAAATTACACTTTTAGAAATGCATAATGATTCAGCTTTAATTACTCATTACAACCATCCAGTGTTGTAATTTTCCCTTTAAATGACTATAACGTAAAAGAAAAGTGAAAACTGATGCATGTTCAAATAGATTTGTCTCTACATGAAGAAATGGGATACTTCTACCCTACAAAAAGTAAAAAATAATAGTAATAGTTATCATAAATTGTATTCAAAAATAAAATAAAGTTCACATTTTGAAATCTCGAAATTTGTGTCGATTCCAACATTTTAGACCCAGTTCAGTTCATTCAAAAAGAACAATTCTCAAACGTTGTCCCTTTCTCTTCTGAAAAGTTTGCATTCAAGAGCCAATTCGTTCATTTTTGAGTAGGAAAAAAAAACCACTCATGCAAATTGTTGCATACAATAAACTCAATAATATAATTCAAAGAAAATTAAACCATATGACATATTACTATAAATCATCTATAAATTTACCATTAATTTACTCCCTAAATTATATATAATTGTTAGATGCCATTGCTTATAAACAACCATTGGGATAGGGAACCTTTTGTCTCAAATAAACGTTAACACATTTAAAATCCGATTCAAAAACACTAGTGTATCGTGTAATAATTGAAATTTGTATGACATTTCCAAAAATAATTTTCACTCATCATTTGGTACGGAGATGTGGAATTAGATTGTAATTTAACTTGGAAGTGGTTCTAATATGGAGCTGGCACACTACCTACTAATAAGCACATACTACTATGAGCAAAAAATTCTGGATAATTTGAATTTAATATTTACAGATTCTGATAGGGATAAATGTTTGGTTTTTTTTTAAATTGACACTAATGTCACTGACATCTGTGTGCAAAATTACACGTCAAAAAGTTCATTAATGTTTGAGATACGTGTCCTTTTGGGAAGAGCTAAAATGGATTTTTTAACTTTTTTAAAATGTCGTAAAAATGATAACTCAAATGCAACATTTAGAGAAATGTCGTTGAAACTAAAAATAATGCTTAAGTGATTATTCCAGACTGTATTTTTTGAAATTTAAAGAATATATGATGTATTTCTTAGGTGCCCTGATCTCTCGTACAAAAGCCATATGAAGCCATGCAAGAAAAAGAAAATGATATTCGAATTCTTACGCTTATGATATGTAAAAAAAAAAATGAAAAAAAATATTATAACCAATTTTAATATTTAAGTAGGAATTCAGTTTGCACTGTAGATACACCATTCTGTGATTGTGTTCTTTACTTTTGTATGTGAACAGTTTTATTATTTGTATATATATTATTATAAGCAGTAATAAAAATTTAACTAACTCTGGTTTATTTCTATAGATACATAATCTATCACTCAAGAACTGACCCTCCAATTTTAATTTAATAGCATATCTAAACTCTAGAGTTATTGATTTTGTCAATAAAACTTTTGTAACTGTTTTAAAAATAGGTAAAAACGTTGGCACATGTACATTGCATCAGCCCCCCCCCCCCCCAATGAGTTTTTAGAATTAAATAAATATTTTTTGATTCCCAATATATTTTTTGCCTATAGTAGTATTCTAATCAACTGCTCGGTTGGGCCGCAATGTTGAATTAAACAATAATAAATGCATCTCGAACTTAAAAAATATGTTCAAAAATGTAGTTTTTCTCAAAAAACTTGTTTATATGTACATTTTAACAAATAATATTTTGATAAAGTGGCTCTCTTCTACATGATTAACCTTTTATAGAAAGAACTCCTCATATGTATATATATACAAACAGGATTTTTTGCATAGTCAAAATGCAAAAAAAAAAAAAAAGATTCAATATCATGATATAGGATGAACCCACTGATTTTCAATATTTTTTATATATGAACATAAAGATACAAATTTGACTTTCTCATTCGCTGCATATCATGAATTTGTATCCATTCTTCATTTCATATTTGCAACATTGGTTCATTAAAATATGTATGTATGAAAATTTGCTCCCTTTTTTAAGTAGAAATGATGATAGAGAAAATAGAAATATGACGCGTGCGCTGTATATATAATGCTGAAGCATCCATAGATGTAGGAGTACTTCAGAGGGGCGAGTGCTGAATAGTAAAAGAGAGAGTGGATCAAGGATTTTTTTGCAATATACTTTAGCTATGAAAATAGATACATGGTAATTAAATTCCCTAAATTAACTCCTTTTTGACAAAAAATAGATGTAATATAACAAAATGTAAAAAACAAGTAAATTTCTTCCAGTTGCAAAAGAATCTCATTTTTCAAAAATATGTTTCCGTATTTTAAAATCATGCTAAATTGCCACATATTTAGAAGGAGACCATGAATCAAATTTTTCGATCACGCAATTGTCTAATTATGTTTGTTTTTTTTGTTCACAAAAAAAAATTGAGGAAAATCTTTTTAACTTTGCGCTAGTAATGTAAATCATATGCAATTCGGGCGTGTGATAAAAAAGTGGAGTTGGCTCTTCAAACAGGTCTTTTTGTTTTCCGAAGCTGTTATCATTTTTTTTTTCCCTTAAGAAGGTAACATCAACTTTACCTCAACATAATGTTTTAGGTTCATAAAGAAAAGAACAGTCTGCAAAGATTATACATATCATGGAGAGAGAGGAACAAATGAAAAATTAAAAAATGGATATCATTCATTGAGGAGAATGATTGAGTTAATGATATTTGTGAATATAATAATGAATCTGGAGTAACGTATTGTAATGTTTATGGTTTGATGTTTTCATTTGTATACATATATAAAGGAAAATAGCAGCTTGTAGCTCAGTAAAACGTCATGACAGCTCAAGCTGCTTCCCCCCTCGACATTTATTGAATTGTCAGGGTTGCCAGGTTGATTTTCTCTTTCTTTTTTTTATTAAAAGCCCGAATTGCATATGATTTACATTCCTACTTTGCGCCGTCAACGATTTTCCTAGAAAAATCACACACACAAAATTATGCTTTTCTGATGACGAGTTAAGCACACATAAAAATAGAAAAGTCGGGAACAATTTAGAGTTTCTCAAAAACTAAAATGGGTGAGCGTTTTTAATGTATTTTTCTTAAAACCGACCTTAATTTCGTTCAAGGATGTTACAACACATATTAACTACTTATGATATTCAATTGTGGCTCACTTGATTTTCAATTCATACTAATTGTAATAGTGATTTTATCTTTAAATTTAGATGCATATTCCGTTTGTGGATATGTTACATAATGGTTCATTGTACTTTTATATCTATGCCTAATCCGTCTTCTAACTGTATGGAAATATATAAGAAAAAGTTTTTGTTTTTTTACTGAAAATGGATAATATTAATGAAACTAATTGAATGTTGAAAGTGAGAGGGGAAAAGTCCTTTGACTTTGATCAATGAAAAAACACCGCAGTCATCATTTAAAAAGTACGAAAAAGTCAAAAAAAATTTGACTGATGTGTACTTTTACAAATGTGTATTAAAAGGGTGGCTTGTTGAAGTGTTTATTTTTTACAGAATATATAGAGAATACGAAACTTTCTGCATGATAAAAGAGCAGGACTACAAAGCAAATGTCAGGGTCAGTCGAACAAAATTCTGAGGGGTCACAATTGAATGAAATATTTGGTAAATGTGTTATTTTGATGACTTTTGTCTTAAAAGTATACTCAACAAATATGTTTTACATCTGTCTATGGCTACTTAATTTATGTTCATGCTTAGTATCTTATGGGCATATAACAAATTACAGCTGCATTGTACAATATTAGGATATCTTATAAAAGAAATATTTTTAGTATTATATTATATTTCATACACAAAAATTGACTCCAAAAACTATAAAACTTCCATTAAATACGTTTCAAATGATATTTTCTTCTATGTAATATGAAGTCAAGGCGCTAAATACTCTCATATACATTTTTTTTTTAATAAATTAATATTTGAGCATGATTTCAAAAAACAAACTCTAAACTTTTTTCAGTATATACTAATAATAACTTTTGATGAGTAGATATCCACATTCTTTTTTTCAATTTTTTTGTATCGAGTCACTCTAATAGATATATTTATATAAATAACGAATTCATATAGTCAAAATAACTTTCTTGGAAGGCGGTAAAATGAAAAGAAATATACTCAAGTCGTGATACCGTTGGATAAGAAACAGAAATTCACACGATTTCATTTAAAACTAAAAGTGTTTTACCTCAATTCTCCTTTAACAAAAGTTCTTTTTCCGTGCCGAGGATTACATAAATACATATATAGTGGATCAAATGATATAATATATTATTTTTTTAATGAAGTAAGAGGCTTCCAAACTTATTACAGAAGTTAGAAGGTTATGTGAAATCCGAATACATAATTAATTATTTTTGTGATACGTCCAAAGATTTTTATTTATTTTTGTAAATACCTTTGTAAATAATAATTACCTCTCAAATAATATTAAAATATTAAAAAATAGCTTCAGAAGGAATCATGGACACAAAAATATACTTCCTAAATTTTGAAATATATACCCACACAGCTACTTAATCAATGTCTCGTATATAGCATTTGTAATTTTCCGTCCCATGACTTGCTATATCTTTGTTACCATTCAATGTTTTTATTCTCTACTCAACAGACACATGAAAAAAAAATAGTTCATAAAGTTTCTTTGCGAGGAATTGTAATAATGCTCTAAGGCATCACTACAATTGGACAGCATGTATAACCAACTACCTATGGAAAGTATCTTCAATATCTTTTTGCTTACTTTTAAAAAAAAATATGTGGGTCTCCACATATGACCAAATGATAGGTATATGGCCCAGAGTCAATTGAAAATAAATAAATGTTGCTTGGATTGGAAAAAATTTAATCATAGCAGCCTAAGGGATGTCATTTCAGTTTTTCTTGTAGATGTATACTTGTAAATGGTATCCAGACATTAGTGATGTGGTTATTGAAATTAATTTTGAAAGGCCCTGGTATGGACTCCCTCTCAAATTCTCAAATTTGAGGTCTTGTTTTCGTCTAAACTCCTTCAAAATCTTGATATTGATCTCGATATCAAAGCAACTTGATTAAATATTTGATATCGTCTTGGTTTATTGCGGAAAATGGAGGAAAAGAGACGAGGTAGAGAGCGTATCTCAATATTACTATGAAATATTAGTGATAATGAATGGAACATTCTTTACTCAAGAAGTGATCTATTTACATAAAAGTTCCGTACTAAGGTGAGTATGAACATATTGACACAATAGTTTGAATATGTTGGAGGCTTATTGTTCAGACCTACTTAAAAAATAATCTTATTATTACAAAAAAAAAAAAAGTAAATACAATCTGTAAAATAGAGAAACATGACTATAAATGTAACTTGAAGTATTTTATATCTATTATCAGGAAAAATGAATCAAATCAAATGAAATTACATTTCTTTGTCCGGCTTTTTTTCTAGTTTTACACTTAATTTCATTCCTTTAATTATACATATACTTGAAACAAACATTGATTAATTATTTGTTTTAAAAGCATTTCTTGTTATCTTTTTTTAAAGGCAAACAAACGTACCGAAGGATAACATTTAGAGATGTGAATAAAAGCGTTTTTCAATCAAAAATGGAATCAGTTAGCAAGTTAAATTATGTATTTGTTTATTTTTTAAAAGCTACCCTCATTCATTTTAAATTTTTGTAGAGGACACATCTATTAAATAGATAAGTTTTGACATAACGAGTGAGTTACAAATGTCTAAGTCATACCTTTTTCAATGAAAATAAATAAATATTTTGTATGGGAAATGATTTCTTTCTCTGTTTTTCTTGTTATGTGCTCAAATGAAATAAATAAAAGCTGCATTGGGACTGAGCAGTAAAAAAAAAAAACCAAAACAGCTTCATCACGAAAAATAACTTTAATTGAACTGTGAAAAAAAAACGTTATCTGGTGTTTAAGCTGAATCGTGATGTGTTTTTTTTTTAATCTTAAATCGTGGTTTGGGATTTTTTTCTGTAGGAATTTCATATTTTACAAAAGTAAAAAGTTAACCGAAATTCAAAAATATATTGCTATTTTTAGCCATCTTACAAATTTAATATACTTTACTGCATACAAAAAAAGTTATAGAGTAGATATACATACATATTAATTGCAATATAACGTACTTACAAAACTAAATGAGATATGGATTGTGTGTTTGATAAATGATGGAAGTCAACAATTTAACAAGGACTCACACATCATTGGAGCGTATCATTATTCATCTCCCGTATTTTAGACATGATATTTTAAATACAATTCTAATGTTGAAATTTGGTCTACAAGATACTAAAAACTATTGATGTGTTAGAATTCAGCACATTGACTGACCTTGTACTTAAAAATTATCCATGTAATTCGGATATTTATGTAGTTGCAAAGTTATCGCAAACATACTTTTACAACCGTAATTACGATTTAGTGAAACACGTGCTTCACTATGGTAGTAAAATTTTTTGTACTAATGTTTAAATTGATATTTCTCCTTTTTTTAAAAATATATTTTATTAAATTGACAATATATACCAACTACACTTTTTCTTAACACAAAATACATACATTCAATATTATAGTTAATTTAAGTAAGTTTTTAACATTTAAAAATATGCACAGAATGTCAGGTATTTTCTAAGGAAAAAGTTTCCTATATTATGTAAAAATCCTTTGTGAATACAAATTGAAGTTCTCTACTACTCATCAAAGTGTTTGATTTTTTTATAATTCTTCCCTTTTTGTAAAGCAATCATCACGGAATGTGCTTGTTGATATCAGTATTAAAATAATATACACATACATATATTAAATGTTATATATATATATATATATTAGGTCTAGTAAAAAGAAATCCATTATTTTTGCAATAGATGACTTTAGTGATCTGTATCTCGCGTTGTATAAGTGCGATTATATTACGCTAGATGGCGTTAGAAAGATGAGATTTCGTACTAAAGTAACTTTTAGAGCAGATTTGTGATTGTTTGACTCAGTAGTGTTTGAGAAAATACGCTATATCCTACAATTTTTCTTCGATAAAGGCAAAAACGCAAGTCAACAACTGAAAAAGTGAATAGTGTTTATGGTTTCGTCAATTTCGTTCCAGTAATTCTGATGTCAAAGATGCACCACGCTGTGGAAGACCTATTGTCGAAAATGTCGATAAACTACGGCCAAACTCTTAATTCGAACATGTACTGTGAACAATTGGCCCGTCTAAAGGAAGCAATCACCCAGAAGCGCACAGCTTTGGCCAACAGGAGAGAAACTGTGTTTCATCAGGACAACGCCAGGCCCCACACATCGATGGTGACTCGCCAGAAGCTACGAAAGCTTTGTTTGGAAGGTTCTTATGCATCCCCCTTATAGACCGGACCTCGCACTAAGTGGTTATCATCTGTTTCTATCTATGGCAAATGGTTTGGATGGTACAAACGTGTCACCTCATGAGAAGATTGTGAAAATCGACTGTCCCAGTTTTTTGTCAATAGGGACGAGGGTCTCTATAAAATAGACAAAATGAAATTACCTTCAAAATTGCAACAAGTTATTGAACAAGACTGTGCATATTTAGCCTAAATTGGATTATTCTAACTATGCTAAATAAAGCCTTCAATTTCATGCAAAAATAATGGATTTCTTTTTACTAGACCTAATATATATGTATATAATTAATTCAACGTTCTTGTTTTATTTTCAACTCTCATGTGATAATTTATTAAACCATAACCTCTGTGCCAATCAGAATCCCTGTTTTTATAATAAAAGGTTCACTTCAAATGGATTGGACTTGAAAGTATCAACTGCTCATTGCACTATTTATATGTATAGCAATAGTAACTAGTTAAAAAATATGAATCACTTCAAGGTTTGTTTCTTTGTACAATATGCATTATACGACAATAAATTTAGATAAAGGAGGTTCCTATTTACGCAAATACTCTTATCATGATGTGAAATTATTATGTAATGTATGTACACGAGTTTGTAAATAACTAATTATAATTATTCTACTTTTTAATATAAAACAAAGGATTCAACATCTTCTTTAATAACTTTATTGTATCCATCTTTAAGTAAAGTCTTATCCAAGAAGCATTTTCTTGATTTAAGGGATTAAACAAACATAATGATATATCGGTGAGCTGATTAAATCGGACGATTTTAGGGAGTTGTAATTGAATCAGTTTGAATTGGCTATAGTTGTCCATTAATACAGATAAAATGTTTTTCATTACTAAATCATTGAAAACTCAAACGTGGTCAGTGCAGCCATTTCTAAAAGTTATTCCTACCTTATTATTATTTTGCCCCTGATAGTAAATCGATGTAAATTAAGGGTCGTGACCTCACTTTTGACTGTCATTTATCAAAAAATGAAAATTTGTATTAAGTCCTACGTCATCAAGACACCAATTTCAGAATACCCAGAAGGGAAATTCTAGGGTGTAGTTATTACTCAAAATTTTGGCAGATGATTCATATGGTCAATGAAAAAAAATCTGCAGTGGCCAAAGTGGTCATATTTGGGCTTCTATTTTCTATTTATTAGAATCAAACCTCAAATAATCGGTCCCTCAAAATCCATGATCTATACATATATACACTGAAAAGAGAGAAGGGAGAAAAAGGAAAATTTATCTTGAGTCTGTCTTTGAGAAAATATATTTGGAAACATAATTTAAAATATTATTAATGATATTAAATACCTACTACATGTATGAAAAAAAACACTCCATCATGAGTATAATGGAGGCCTCAAGGTAAATGATGATACTTATAAATGCATAGGAACATACTCAAATCTACAGGTAACATATAGGTACAAACCTATAATAGGTATACTATATACATACCTCAACTATGTTAGATAGGTTTGTAAGTACATAAAGGCTCAACCTTGAGAAACATTGACCTTCAAGTCAAAAGAATAAAAATAATAATCAATGCAAAAATAATAAATTAAAGAAACATGATTTTAATGGGAGAGGGGGAGAGGAATTGCCCTCGTTGTAATGAAATTTCATAAATGACTCTATATGTATACATTAAAAAGCTCATTAAGAATAACAAATTTATTAGCCTTTTTGTTCCGGAAGAAGGTCATTTAAATAGACTTGTGTACTCAATAATAATAATAATAATAATAATTACAGGGGTTAGTAACAGAGAAGTAACGGATAGAAGAGGGCAGATGGGGCACGTTGTTCCACTCAAAGATTTCCACCAGGAATATGTGTGTCAAGTTAACAAGAAACCAAGTTTATCTGAAATATTTCAAAAATGAGTTGCAACTGTATAAGGAAAAAAAACCACTGGCCACAGTCAAGAATAAAAAAACACCTGGTATTTCTGACTATGTTGTTACTATTACTATGATTCATGGTGAACATGATAGCGAATTAAGTGGATTCTTAATAGTTCTACAACAGATGATACAACTGGTTTTAGCCAACTACAACTAGATACATCTCAGGGGCTATGAAAAAGATGGACGTTCTTTCTGGGACCATATCGGCTCATTGTGCAATCATAATATTTATCCGATTCCTCAATTGGATGGACAACAATCCTTGCTTTCTTGATTAAAAGTGATGTTTTAGCACAAACCGTGCGAGGTAGGTCTTAAATTGACTCCTAAATATTTGACCGTTATATTTATGACGCAAAAAAACTGTAAAGTGGATTGAAAACAAACTTCTTGTTGACTTGACACATATAGTAAGAAAAAAATTGAGCAAAAAAAAGAAGAAAGGGAGGGAATTTTGTTTTCATTGATGTTGCTAAAAAATGTCAATATTTTGGGTTGTCAATTAATTGTTAGAAACTACATATATATGAAAAATGACCCAATATTTACCTCAAAGATATGAAACAAAGTGGCGAAACGACGATCACATGATCAATTTTGTCCAAATTTACATCGCCAAAAGAGAACCTTTTTTTATCCACCAGGGGCACTGAGGGTAGCATGGGTTACTTTTTAACCCACAACGCAACCTTTTTTAACCCTTTCGAACCCAGAGTTTAGAGTGTCCCATAAATTTAAAATGCGCTCAGGCGCTCCATTGTCAACCGATTTTTGTTTTATTATTTTTGTTTGATAGCTAAGATGTCAATTTCATATTTCATAGTTAGTCATAATAAATTTGATTTGAATATTTGTCCAGGTACTGAAAGTTACGATTTTTACACATGCAAAAAAAAATTATGTTGAAACCAAACTAATTTTTTTGTTTTTCAAGAAAATTATTTGTTAATCAAATATTTGTTAATATAAACTTAAAGAATTATAAGTTTGAAATATCTTTTAGTTCTAACCAATACTTTAGAAATTACTCAAGTCTAGATTCCTTGGGACACAAGTGTCCCTTTGGGTGTGAAGGGAGTTTTTTTTTTTTTTTTGATATATCAGTAGAAATTGCTTCATAAAATATCACCTGTAAAATGTACATAACATATGATATATTTATTTTTTATTTAAGATTTTTAAAAACTTTTTTGTCAAGTAGAATATAAGAATGAATGTACCTAAAGATATATTAAATACGAAAAAAGTTCTTTATGTATTTTTAAGGATGAAAAAATTCCCTTCACACCCCGAGAAACACCTGTGTCCCATAATAATTTCTTAGAGAAACAGATTGAATATCATTTTTTTTATAAAATTAAATTAGGTTAGATTGTTCATTCTGACCTCACAAAATGTAATTTCCGGTTAAAAATACTTTCTGATACCTTACGGGTTTGAAAGGGTTAATTTACCTTATTAGTTATATTAAAACAAGGTGAATTCTGCGAAGTGAAGACAATATAAATATCCATTCATAGATGTTCCTGTACTTCAAAAGTGACTCCTCCTTGCGGGGAAAAAAGTTATCAGTGTAGCAAAAAAAATATCTCCAAGCTAACAAACAGATTGTTTAATAGCTTTGTGTTAATCCACTGCAAAATATTAATTGAGCTGTAACAACAAGAATGACAAAATAAAAGAAACTGAATCAAATTCTTCTATTTCTATTGTCATTGTTTGTATTTAAAGTCTATTAAAAGTCCCGTGTAATTAATTCCATCAGATAATAGCAGATTGCTGTGTTGATGGCCACATGAGATCTATGGTTTTAACGACCTTAGTAAAGGCTGTACATAATATAATATTAGTGATAAGGCGTAGTTAAAAAAGATCTTGCACAAAGTTTTTTAAAATATATTGTGTACATACATATGTATATAAAAAACTATCATGATGAACGTCTAGGAAATTAAAATGAAATGATATATTAGGTACATATTTAATTTGTAAATACGTTTGCGTGATTCAATAGCCTACATATTATGTACAACATAATATCATTTCAATATTATAATAGGTTTGTCCTTTGAATCAGGAAATAATGAACAATTTCCTAACCGTTATAATAAATCATGTAATTGATGCATCCAGGGTTCTCACTCCTAAAGGAGCTTAATTTTTCAGGACTTTTCAAGGGTTCTTTTTTTTTTTACTTTTTCGGAATTTTAATCGAACTTTCTTGTATATCACGAAAATAAATATCATTTCAGGATTAATTTTCTCAGAATTTCTTTAGTTTTTATCAATGGTTGTACATATTTTACCCATAAAAAATATCAACCTCAATGTCATTTTTATGTGGAGCAATAATTTGATTTCATCAAACGTTTACAAAATGGGGAACACACTTATACGATAACAAATTTAAAAGCAGACAAAAGAAGGGGGGGGGAAACTAATAGTTTACTAATTTTAATGGAATTCCAGGAGAAGACGTCTGTTTTTCAGGACATTTGATCATTTTTTAACGATTTTCAGAGTTATTTCAGAACTGGGAAATGAAGCAGTAAAGTTTAATGTATTTTTCAGGTTTTCCAGGACGCGTGGAAAATCAGTGTACTATCGTTTCATCAATTTATATGTATGTATACGTCATATAGACCAGTGGTTCCCAACCTTTTTCTTACTGGGGACCGGTCAACGCTTGACAATTTTAATGCAGACCAGGAGGTTGAAATATTAATGCTAACAACAAACGTGAATCCACTGTGACCTCATATGGAACTTTATTAGCACATTGGCCCAACATTACAATGCTATTATAACATTAGAAAGTAATAACTTTATTAGGACATTGCTCCAACAATACAACATATTATAACATCAAAACTGTCCATAACACTAATTCAATGGGAGCCCTGAGCTTGTTTCTTTGCAACGAGATGGTCCCATCTGGGGAAAATGGCAGACAAAGACACCCGCAGTGTGTTGCTTATGTCCAGTCTACTCCTTTGCCTTGTTTTGGTGGCTGTCACTGCAGTAAACCCCGCTTCACACTGATAGGATGTTGGAAATGGCAACAGGGTTTTCAGAGCTGTGTTAACAATCTCTGGGTATTCTGCCATTACTTTAATCCAAAAAACCGGCAGAGTTATTGCCCTCGAACACTGTTTTAAGGTCGCCGTCATTACCAATCTCCAGCAGTTGTTCTTCCTCTTCTTGCACGGACATGCTGGATTCAGCCGATTTTTTGATAAATGGGTCACGTATCCATTCCGTGGCCGTTTGTGGGCCCATTGAGATTGGGAAGTAGAAAACAGAAATAACTAATTAATTATTGTGCGGCCCGGTACTGATTGATCCACGGACCGGTACCGGCCCGGGGACCACTTATATAGCATATAGTAGATAAAAGAAAGAATTATATTTATAATTTTGATAAAGTAAATAATATTGAATTGATTGATGGTATTGATTAAAAAAATCGTAAGATTGAATCCATACTAATATAATTGAAGGGTCTGATTTAAGTTTTTCAGTGTATCAAAATACCATATATGCCTATGTCTATTTTATAATGCTTCATTCCGGAACAGACATATAACAGATTTAATTATTATTGATTAGAGTCTATGTAAACTGAAAGGAACTTTGGTTCCTCTTCGAATTATTATTTTACTTGATCACTTACTATGGAATGAACCTTTAGGACTGCAGTCCAAGGTGGTCATTATGGTTCAATTTCAAAGAGCTTTAATGAAGTTTTCGAGTGTTTTCTCTATTATTCAATATCTGCACATACTGATTTTTGCAAACTCATCGAGTTTAAAGGTTGAATTAAAAAAAAATATTCCTTGCTCTTTTAACAAATAAAAGAAACATTAAAACACCATAAATACAAAAAGAGGTAAAAATATAAATTTGCATCATTTTAAAATTTAAAAATGTTAATTAGGCATGGAAATATATTCAGACTGATGCTTGACTTTTCCTTAAAGTGTTTAAGTATCTACTTCCATTTATTTTCCATGTGAATAAGATATAAATTGAGTTTTTTTCCCTCCATATTTAGCTTTATTTTATCTTGCTCAAAAGAATTAATTATATAATTATCTTCCTAAAAAGATAGTGTAGAGATTGACACAAGACTTACTTATCGTTAAATAATAAAATAGTATGTATAGAAAAAAAAGATTTAATTCGATAATTTTGATGAAAAGGTTTTGTCCGAGGTGGTATTACCTGGATTAAACTTTCAAAAAGATGTATATGTCTAGCCTAGGTCAAAGTGACCTCATACGGGCGATCTTCTATGATAGAAATCTGATCCTTCTTAGCTAAAATGTTGATAAATAGTATTTTCAGAAAAAAATAACATCGTTAAATGTCATTCCATTCATTTAGATAATAGTCATAGCTAGATGACTTGAAAATAGAAACAAATACAAAATATATATACATATTGCAGATAAGACGTTGTGATTTAATTAACAATTAATTAAGTACCTCTTAAGTTTTATGCTTTGCATAATGTTGCATCAACATAAATGGGTGAAATATACATTATATTGTGTCTAAGTAGGGATATTGTACAAAATATAACTTGCATAAGGGGATAGTGCAAGCTACAATTTGTACCTCTAATTATCATATCCTCACCACGACGAGCTTTTTGGGATAAACAGAAACACATTGTATTCTCCCTTCAGCTGATTTTCATCATTTGACTCTTTTGATATAAAGCAGCTGACTCAACGTGTTATGAGCTCAAAAAGGGTATTATTATTATTATTTATGATTTTGATATATAAAAAATAAATTAAATTGCGCGCCCTTTTTTTGAATTTTTGATATACAAGTATAAACGATTGATTTGCATATTGATAGAATTTATAAATGTACAGTATATCTAAATAATAAATCTGCCCAATATTAAAAAGTTGGCAATAGGGAAAAATACAGAAGGGATGCTACCAGTTGCTTTTCCAAATTTTTCCTTTCCCTTTTGTCAGTCGAGGTTGCGAGTGAACAAAAAAGCTTGTCGTGCACATCAATGATTCATGGGCGCTGGAAACAATTCATAATTGGAGGGAGAGAGTTTTATAACAGTGACATCACAATTTAATAACCCCATAACCATGCAACTTTTCATTGTTATTGTTTTTCAAAAAGGAAAGTCAATGGCCCCCTTTATCAGCGCTCATGCAATGATTCCTAAATATTTTTGGGGAAGTTGTTCATCTCTCCTCTCATAATTGCTGTAATTGAATTGTTTTGTAATATTATTTCCCTAATACAGAATAAATTAAAGTCCTACAGTTTCGCGAGAATATCGACATTGCCTATATTTATAGCTATGTAATTTGAAATCTGTTTTCTTAGAAAAGGATGATAGGTTGAGAGATGGAATTGAAGAAGGCTTGTGTACATAACCTACTATTTGGCTACATCAACCAATTTAATTGCCAACTATTAATTCATGTTTTCAATTAATTTTGTCATATTTATGAGTAATTTAACTTTAGACTCATGCATTTACTGTCAAATCTGTCAAATAATACTTAGTAATTAGTCGTGGATATTAGAAATGTCAAAGACTGATCCATTAACTAATCGAACATATAATGGAATTCCGTCATTGCATTATCTTCCATACAATTTACAGTAAATACTTTCCTCAAAATAGTCCATCTAATTTTTTGCTTTCAACTTGTTTAGATAAAATATCCCAAATTTCAAATGATTAGACCCCCATTGGTTCAAAGTATCTATTCATTACTTATTACTTCCTCTTATGAAGGATAAGGAGCAAACATATTTTTCTGCGCAAAAATATCACTTACAAATGTCAATTATCTTATCCAACCCCTAGACGTAAAAACAAGAATTTGGATGTTGATTGTAGAATATTAAATATTATTTAAAAAGAAAATATTATGCACAAAAAAATGCATAATTATCTATGCATTTATCATTTATCATATTATTCAACGTGTGCTCTGCACAACAACCACACAATTGTATAATTACTTTTGTATAAATATAAAGCAAAAAAAAAAAATCCAAACTTTCTCAAGAATGACGATGAAGAATATATAATTGAAATATTATAAATTCATGAATCACCTGTGATTCTTTTCGAGAGACAAAAAAAATCATTTTTGATTCAACAGCATGCAGGGTAGAAAAATTGAATTAAAAAAAAAGTAATTAGAGGATTTATGTATTAAAAATTACATTTCCAAGAGGAAAATTGAAGTTGAATCCTTCTCCCGAAGGACTTTAATTCAATTGTCTATTACCAAACTAAATTATTATAATAATAGAGTAAAATTTACGAACAAATGCTTCCAAATACGTACTTATTCATATGTTACATTAAAATGCCTTAAGTTAAGAAAAAAATTGCAGTTTCCCACATAGCAAAAGTGATTATTAGGTATAAAAATATACTCTACAAAGTGTTGGCCTCATGGAAAAAGATTTAGAGTTCTTTTTTTAAAATCATGAACTTTGATAAAAATTTCTTTAATAATATGATATTTTATAATACTAATCAAAGCCTAACATCAATTTATTAAAAAAACTAACATATACCTAAGGGTAATAATTTAGCTCCTTGACTTCATATTACATAGAGAAAATATCATTTGAAACGTATTTAATGGAAGTTGTATAGTTTTTGGAGTCAATTTTTGTGTATGAAATATTATATAATACTAAAAATGTTTCTTTTATAAGATATCCTAATATTATACAATGCAGCTGTAATTTGTTATATGCCCATAAGATACTAAGCATGAACATAAATTAAGTAGCCATAAACAGATGTAAAACATATTTGTTGAATATACTTTTAAGAAAAAAGTCATCAAAATAACACATTTACCGAATATTCCATTCAATTGTGACCCCTCAGAATTTTGTTCGACTGACCCTGACATTTATTTTGTAGTCCTGCTCTTTTATCATGCATAAAGTTTCCTATATTCTATATATTTTATATATTTTGTAAAAAAATAAACACTTCAACAAGTACAACATTAGTTATGGATTTCATTCCCCTATCAGACGACGCTCAATACTATAGACTATCAACATGAACAGACAGAAAACTATAGTATTATTTAGTAGTCGAATTGTAATCGTATTTTTTCTATTTGAAATTATCTGAGGTGGAGGGAAGTCGTTACTTTATGCAAATATATCATTATAAAGGAACTTCCAAAACGTTTGTGAGCAAAATATCACATTTTTACACGTCCTATCCCCCACCCTTACCGTGTGTTAGCAATAGAGGGTTTTGTCATTAACTTTTTATGAGAATCAAAAATAACATACTACAATAATCTTTTTAAAAGATATTTTTAGTTTGTCATTTAAGGATTCAAATGATCTAGTAGTAGTCATGTTTTTTTATGACGAGTTTTCAGATTATTTCTTTCTGATTGTTAGCTAAACAATGACTTTGAATCCAAAACTTAACACTCAAATATGGTTTAAACCATATTTGAGTGATGGGCAATAAATAGAAAATACTTACATACTTTTAACTTCTAGATAATTTTGGTATTTGCTTTCAACGTTCATATGACTGAATCCACGTTCGCTCTCAGCTTTGTAAATGACTTGTGCATGATTATTTCCAGATAGTAAAATACTCAATCATTGGTAAAAGGTTATATATATATGGTCTCTATAAATTATTCTCTTAATCGATATTTATCGAGCGAATAGAGTTGCTTGGAGTGACATTTGATCTTCTTTTTTTTTCAGAATGAGGGAGGGGAGTTCCATTTCCGTTTAACTCGAGTACTGAATATTTGCATGTACAATGGTATAGAAAATAAATTAAATACTTTGACTTTACACTTGAAAATCTATTTATACTATCACACAATTCTGCTAATAAATGGCTTGAGTAGCAAAATTTTCTAATAGATTGATATTGTTTAAATGAGAATGGATTCTTAGAAAAAAATATTTATAAGAATGACTCAAGTAAAAACAACCAAAAAAAACCTGAAAGGGTGTATAAAAAAACTCTTGTAGAATCTTGAAACATACATCTCCAAATTATATTTTTCATTCTTTAATTATGGATTTTTATCCTTCTTGGAAAATAAAATTCAAAAAAATACATTAGTATGCCCCAAAAGTAGACATTCCTAGTATACAGGTCATTTTCCTGTTTTCGAATTAGAAGCAATGATTAACAATTTTCAAAAATGAATTGTTTAAAAGTGATGAATCATGGTAGTGAAGATGGAAACTTATCCTCATTTGAATAATTGAAGATAGAAATGGAGCTGCGGAGCGTACAATGAAAGATTTTAAAGATGAACGAGTGCTCTGTAAGCAATTCCTGATTACTATCAAGTATGACTTGATTTGGTAAAAGGAAGCAATAATTTGTATTTAAGCAGTGGCGCGGGAAGTAGGAGTGACTGCAACCTCACACGTGAGTGAGCCAGTGTGACTCGTCAATTCTATTTCTAATTAAGTAATGAATAGTCAGATTAATATCTCACTTAAGTACGTACATCATATAACCGTCGTGCGTGTACGATCCCTCTTACCAAGATCATGAATGTAAGATATTTTTCTCCGTTTAACCATATTTTTGTAGCACTTAGAAGAATATTGTTATGATGGTGCCTCTAATATTATACCTAAGCATATTCATAGTGTCCAGGCAAAGATAAAAGCAGGGTGTCTAGAGTCCCTTTATTTTTATTTGTAGTAACTACTCTTCGGATTTCATTCTGCAAGAGATAGTAGGAGAAGTAAGGCTTACTGCAACACACTTAACTTTATCCAGGGTGTCTCATTTGTGATCAGAAAGTTCTTAAGTCAAAATCAGTTGTTCTGGTCTCTTTTCGGAAGAGATAGTATAAACCATCCTGGGCGAGTCCCTTTAGTACGCTGCCACCATCTTCATCTTGAAAAAAAAATTGCATTCTAAGAGTTTGGATTTGATATTTCATAACAGCGACATGAGTATCAATTTTAGTCTCAAGTTCCAAATCATTCAATAACCATTGTTATAACCGTAAATTTAGCCATTTATATTTTCTATACCAATATATTATTCTATGTAGTTATGCTTTATCTAACATAGGTAATTGGAGCCACTTTGTGCTTTTCCGTTAATTTTTCGGGCCTAGCTTTTAAATATAGTTTAATGTACTTTTTCATTTCAAGAAGGGGATAAAATTTTGGGCCACATAATTGTTGCAGCCTAAGTTTTTTAAGAATATGTTTATCTTTTCAGGTTTCAGGGTTGAGTTACCATTTTTGATTCATAAAAAAAATGTTTTTTATCCTAAATTAATTTTGCTAGTATGGAAATAGTTAGAATGAAGCTGTTTGTTCTTTGAATTACATCTTGTGCGTTAACATCCTCATATTTAGTCTTCACAAAGATCTAATCTTAAATGTCGTCTTTGATTATCCCACTAAACACAATAACTGGACCCCAAAAATTAAATTAACAGTAGGCATTGTTATCAATGATTCATTATATAAAATATTGTTTTGAAATTAAAATCACCAAAAGAAAAGAAAAAAATATTAATATTACTTCATGTAACATGGGTTATAAGTTATAATTTATAACACATTAAGTAATGAAGTTGAATTATAACTTATCCAAATATTCAAGTCAAGAGGAATCATATTTTTTTTTTAAAAGTTATCAAATCACTCATTTTAAGTATAACTCGCCATTGACGGCGCCTTTGGCGCGAAAATTTTTTTTTCGATTTCTCGAAATTTTTTTCCGTAGAAATCTTTTATATGACGTGTAAATTACGCATACAAAATTTCATGACCATAGGGTAAGGGGTTCCGGAGATACGAGGGGTAACGGACACACAGACAAACTTGAGGATTTATTATATAGATGTACCCGAAAACAATTAATTAATTGAAATTTATGTCTAATTTTTGTTAAAGCAACAACAAATTTGATATGTCAGCTTTAACAATCTAGATGGCTCCATCCCCTCCACAACTAAACTGCAAATTACTATACACAGATAAGCCAGGAAAAAATTTAAATAACAAACTTAAAAAATGATAGATAAGATATATTTAAGCACATTTTAATTTAATAAATTGGACTTCATATCATTTAATGTCTTAATAGATAAAAACTACAAACTTGTATAGACTATTTTTCAGGGGGAAAATAACACAGGATAACAAATTTGAAATGTCAAAAATCTTAAGGGGTATTTGTATAATAAAAGTTATCCAGTCTTTGATTTCTAGCGAATTTTTGCTCGATATTGAATGAAAATGTACATATTTAGATGGACAATTTCTTCGTAGTAAAGGATTCTTATCGGGCGCTTGACATCTAGTTTGAAAGCTGCGGGTCTCAGCTTTTGAATACATGCCTTATTGATCCATTTCATGCAATATTCAAGGAATTATTTAAGTACAAATGATTTGGCCGACTTTTTGGCCTACTCCCACCCCCTACACCCCTAAGATTCCCTTTAGGTCAAAACAAAGACTGGAAATGGAATTCGTATTCAATACACTAGCGGATTATTATTTTTTAATGTACAAAATGAGTATCTGTCTAGGCTTAAATTGAAGCTGAAGTTGGAAAATGGGCATTGAGAAGCTCAAAAAGTAGGGTCCAATTTCTCGAGAAATAAAATTACAGATTTGAAGTCAGTGTGCAAAACTTACTAACTTTTATTATACTAATAGCCCTTAGGATTTTTGACTCTTGACCAGTGTAATTAAATGAATGAAAGAACCATAGGACCTTTGACATAATTAACATTATATATCTCTATGAACGTAAAAACCACGCCTGATAGTTAGCCTGATACAATATAAAAAATAGAGTAAATCAAAGGTACAACATGTATGATCATAGATATCATTAATCATTAAAGTCTGTCTTCCTTGTTTGGTGATTATCTTTGAATCTTCGAAATGAGGAAAAATAAATACAAGTATGAGCAAATATTCTACAGGTCATCAATATACAAATTTTTTTTTTAAAGTTATGCTCCTCAGGAGTCTATCAATTTTCAAATCACAAATAGCTACATCCTTCTGTAATACAAATTCAAATTTTTATAGTCAGTGACACAACTCACTTCTTATTGGGGACAAACTGTTCTAGAAATCAGTCTTAACATATTTTTCGACTATCATGTGAAGTAATACAAGTAACTAAGTTGGTAAACAGTTTAAGACTTCTGATCTTTTTATTCTTTTTCAATTTAATGAATCTAATTTTAAATAGATGAAAAAATGTCTCCCATTTACTATAGGAATAAAAATACACATAGTATGTTCTGGATATATTATATCCTGTCTCTGAACATAGTCCTGTAGGATTTTGGAATAGTTCCTTGAAAATGATGAGAATTTGATCCACCATGAGATTTAAAAAGAAATGGAGATGCCGGGGATCGAACCCGGGGCCTTTCACATGCAAAGCGAACGCGCTACCACTGCGCTACATCCCCGATATAATGATATTGATAAAAATAATAAATTTGAAAAAAAGTTTTCTTATAAGGATATAACTTTGTCAATCGAGTTAATAGTAAACCATCATTAAACTAGTACCCAAGGCCATTATATATTAGATAGTTAAATTAAAATGAGAAAAATACTAGCTCAGTGGCTATTTAAGAGAAGTAACTTACGTAAGAACATCAGCTTTTGAAATTTCACTCCATACGCGCGTTGGTTAATATTATGAGCAGTATTATCGTTTTCTATAATGGTTTCAATAGTATATGTCACAAATTGAATTACTTTTCCTAGATACATACATAAATTGTATGCACTGTGTGAGAGAAAGCAAAAATCGAATTTCTTCAATACAAATACCCAATAGATTTTGAGCGTTACTCTTAGAACTATCTAATATATGTATATTATTACTTAATACATCGTTAAAGATCTTGGTAGAGAGAGAGAAAAAGCAACTAATACACTAATTATCATAGTTGGAATGAGAAATGAAATTGAATTGAGTCGATGAAAATTATGAGGAGCAGGAAATAAATAGGTAAATATAGGAACATGCAGAGTTACTACTTATTTTAAGATTCAGAGGTGAGAGTAAATAATTAATTATAAATGTTCCAACCTTTTAACCCAAGGGCGAGTCAAGTTTCAGAGTCAATCACAAGGCAGAGAGGATATCCCAAGTGAAACCGCCTTTACCCTATGCAAGATCTAAGACAAAAATAAATTTACTAACCCTACCCCAGTGATATGGAATGACCAATTTCCATTGGAATGAACGGACCTTTGATATCTCAACTTTTCGTTTCCATGAGCCACCCTACTACACGATATCCAATGTACTACTACTAGAACTGAAAATTATCATTTATGGGTATATTTTACACCGTGTAATAATTATATAGGTATTAATAAAGTACTAAATAATAATCAACGAGAAGAACCGGCTTAGCCGTAGAGTATGTATAAAAATATATAACCTATAATCTATAAACTATTATTGCCACCTATGAATTAGACATTTACTTCTAACTCACATTCGTGGTATCTACATGTTTATATGGTAGTTCAAATGTGGCCGTACTTTAAAATTTTTCTTGGCTTTAAAATTATCCTGATTGAGTACAACAGAAGGATGCCAGTGAATAATCAAAAGCTGTGTTTCAAGACATTGTCATGTAAGCAAGTTATCTACGTCTTTGTTAATGTTCTTGAATATGAGAGCATGACGAAAAATGTGTTTTTATATTTCTCATTTATAGTTTTTATTTGTTTATCTTAGAATATTTACTGATGGTTAACAAAGTGGGGAGAGAATGGAATTTTTCCAGATAGGTTGCGTGGTTATAGAGAATGTTCCGTGGCTATGGAGTAAAATTATTTTTAGACTCTAGTATCTACGTACAAAATAATAAAATATATATTATTTGACCTCTTGTACGTACTGTATTGTCAATATTGTTTAAATTAAAAAATTATAATATTTAGGATCCTCTTGATATCGTAAGCCCTTGTGGCCTAATGGATAAGGCATCGGTCTCCTAAACCGGGGATTGGGGGTTCGAGTCCCCCCAAGGGTATATTCTTTTTATATTTATGTAATATGTAGGTCATTGCTATTTACGAAGTAATTTTTGAAGTAAAATCAATCTAATTAATTGCGTCATCTCAAGTTCGAACCACATATCTTCAAAAAATTGTCTTAATCAAATGAACTAGTTATTCATTTATAATATGAAATTATCATGATACATCATTACTTAATATCGTTAAGTTTATGTGGTTTTCTATAACTAAACGTAATTGGATTACATGTAATTAATATATTATCCTGCTTTTTTGCATCCTTTATGCCAAGAAGTAAAAATAAAATCGGTCTTTACACAATCGAAAATGTCAAATAATACTATATATAAAGTAAGTATTTTGTAAAAAAAAAAATTTCAATGAACTACTAAGAATCTTATTACATTTTTAAGTAATGCTACACAAAACTACACAAAAGCTAATCCCACTCATCGTTATAGTAAATAAGTTAAATAAAAATGCCTTAATAAATTAATCGAATTTTTATATTTTCGTAATGAATTAAAGCAGCAAGTTAGTGATAAGTCCCAGTAATATATTTGGGATCAACGCACAAAAATGAGTCATCTCATTTTGATAAAGGAAGCCATCACTGAAACGATATGAAACACCAATTCAAATATTAATTTTTTTTTCAAGAGGCACTAAAGAGTCACATTTCGCCCCAGGTTGTTGACTCCTCTGGGGTTAAGAAGCTTTGTAATAGGATTTTTTTTTTTTTTTTGTATAAAAAAAAACATGGCTTGAGAAAAATATGTCTTAGTAGAGTATGCTTTACATTATATGGAAATAAATAGAAAATTAAATAATCGTATTAATTTATTGTGTTTTGTACATTCTTTTTAAAACATTGAGAAAACAAGAATTTACGGAATAAATATTACACAAGTGATGGTCATTACTTAAAGCTCTGATCTTCTGTGAAAACCAAAATATTCGTGGGTTGATAAAAGGTAGAAAGTTATTCCAGATGTATATATATATTCTTCAAATATAAAGATAAAATGAGACGACAGAAACAACAAGCATCGCTTAGATTCAAGAAAAGCCCCCCAGAAAATCACAATAAAGATGGAAAATAGTATTCTACTATTTTGGATTATTTTAACATGTTGTTTCCATTAGGTAGATCTCAAGATTTGTGCCAACATTACATCGATACTTTCAAAAAGCAATCTTTTTCAAAACAAGTATTATTCATTGGACTAATAATCATTTACCACAATCAACGAAATTAACTTTTCAAGAAATTCAATCATCGCTATCATCTAAAGCCTCAAATCTTTCGGCCAAGACAGTGGGTCTCACTTTGAAATTGCCATTAAGCTGGTCATCTATTTCAGTGCTTATTTCAAAACTTGGTTGTGTATTGTTACCACTACTATCAGCAAATAATCGCTTTGGTGAACATAGGCCTGATTCATTTTTAAGCTGATTAATATATCGAGATCTGTAACGGAGATTCCCGGGAGTACTTTGCGTTTGACGATCAAAAAAAGCTTTCTTGAAAGGCTTATACGGAGACATTTCTATTTTTTGAGGAGAGTCAATATGATAAAACTCTAGATCATCTTGAATAGGACTAGCAAGTGAGCTTTGAGTTGAAGACGATAAATGAGAGTGATCCATTTCATCCTCTGAAAAAAATAATAAGAAGTGGATTTAATATATCAATGAAACAGTACAAATTTAAACGAAAAATTACCATCTGACGAAAACGCGCCACAAGCCTGACTTTTGGAGTAGGACAGAATCTTTGGAGGAGTTTCAAGGTGTCTATAATTAGAAACCCAAGAAGTACTAACGATATATTTCCATAGTATAATAAAGGGAAGAGACAGAAACATTAAAAGAGTCTTAAATAAACGCCAAATGGGTTCTAGAAGAGATGATTTGATATAGGAAAACGTATGAATGACCATCAACTTTCTCCGTCGCCTTTTGAGAGCAAATTTAACTGAAGGTAAACTCAAAAGACTTTCAACTGTAGGACGGCGATTCGGATCTTTAATCATCATTAACTGAATGATTCGCTTGAGCTCTGATGAAATACGAGCAGTGACGGAAGGGTCGGGGCCATGATTTCGGAGTTTGTGCCAAAGAGGTCCTTGTTTAGGAAGGTCAAGATCACATGCAACTTCCAGCATGGTAACACCCAGGCTAAATATATCAGCAGCTTTGGAATAATTACGAGCAAGGACTTCTGTAGCTAAATATTTGGGATCCCCCTCAACTGCATGATTTGAGGAGTCGTTCTGAATAAATAAATGAAAAATGTTAAGTTGGGTCCGTACACTTAATTGTTGGTGGATATTTACTTTAGCTAAATCTATGACGATTCCAAAATCCCCTAATTTACATATTCCATCACGGCCTATAAAAATGTTTTCAGGTTTGATATCCATGTGAATGAGATCATGCTCATGGAGATGTTTGACGGCTAGGAGAAGATCAACAAGGTAGTCCCATATTTGCGACTCGGGTATATCATGATCCTCATCTGCAAATTCCTGAAGACTTTTTTCACAGAGCTCAAACTGCTGATATAGTCGGCCTTTTTCTTCCCAGGACTGATAGAAATGAACACAATTAGAATGAGGCAGAAGGAATTGATGCTTTCGAACTTCTTCCAATTTACGAGCTCTATCGGAACGTCCACGATAGGACTCTTGCGCAATCTTCACCTAGAACGAAAATGGTAATACAAATTATTACATTTAATTCACTTATAGCTCCAAACATTGGAATGAATGTCCAAAGTAAACAGCATTTGAATTCAAATGTACAAAGCACAGAGCCCAAAAAATCATCTCATAATTGTACATAAATGACAGAAGGGAAATGTCAAATAAATAAAAAAAGGCTTTTGGGATTCACCGCATATTCAAGTCCATCCTGTTTACTCCGAACTTTATAGACGGTTCCAAAGAAGCCGGCTCCGATCTTTTCCTTGATTTCGAAGGCTTGCTCAAAGTAAGAGAGTTTCTTGTTTTCATCATAGTGGCTGTCTGAGAGCAGAGGCGTCCCCGTGAGGGACCCATCAGGGGAAGCCAGAAAAGTGATGGATTGAGCTCGATAGAAGTCAGGACGATTTGAAAAGATTCTAGAAACGGGAGGACAAGTCTTGGAGGGAGGCTTCGGAGGAGGACGAAAGGCAGGAGTGGATTTCTCCTTCTTGGTTGAAAAACTCTTGGGCTCTACGTTGAACGTAGGCCGAGGAATACCCTTGATGGGTGTTGATGAACAGGATTCCGATCCCAGTGTAGCCGTCATTCTTTTACTCCGGACAATCCCAAATTTTTGAAATTTCACACATAGGCACGGGCAATCAGAGATGAGGCTATGACGTCATAGGAGAGACTATTGTAACACTTCCACTCTTACAAAATAAAAAAGCTATGTCTAGCTGATCCTAATATTCATTATTTTCGTGATTAAACCCTAGAAATTACTCTTTCTCATGTTTATTTCAATTAATTCATATAATGCAAGTGTTAGGTGACAATGTCAGGGCCTAATTATCCATCAATGATGCGTCATACTCGAAATGGCGCCAAACGTCTTTGTTATTACAAATGGCGTCTGCTCTGTCTATAATAATAAAATTATTGTTTTCTTAACGATGTGTGATCCTTGATTGGTGATGAGAGGCTTAGGAATTGAGGCTTGGGTCTTTGCTTTTTTCCTCATCTGCGCTATCAGAGAGTAGTAAAAAGGGGAAACTAATGCTCGGAGACATTCATTAATTCCGTAAAAGTTTGCCTTTCACATTAGATCCATGATTTTTCTTCAAAAATGCACTTAATTAAAAGAGTTGAGTCCATAAAATTATTGTACGATACCCTTTTTTCTAGTATGAATATATCATATTCCTAGAACATCCGGAGAATTGCAATGATGATACTCTCTATAACATAGTCTTAAGATACTAAAAAAAAAAGGTATGCTCGAATCGTTTGGATTCGAAAGACAATTAAATTCAATAAAAATTGCATGATACGACGGAATTATCCTTTAAATAAAAAGAACGGTTGTGATTTAAAAAGTACATAATGTCTTCTGAAACATTATACAATGTCTTCCAATCCTATTTTAATTGATCTATCAGGTAATCCGATATACTTCATGACCATATCTGCTCGTTCGTAGTTTAAGCAATGTATTTGATATGTCTGAAGAAGTCCTTTTATTAAAGCTTCCATACTAAGATCAGCTAGCTTTTTGCCAATGCAGCTTCTAGCTCTAAATCCGAAGGGGATGCTTGCAAATGAGGAAGGTGTAATATCCCATCTTTGAGGCAAAAAGTGTTCCGGCTCGGTGAAATATTTTTGATTCCTACTCATAGTATAAATAGAGAAAAGAATTAATTGTCCAGATTGCAATTTTGATCCTTCGATTATAATATCTTTATCTATAATTCTTGTTATGAAGGGAGAAACTGGATATAATCTAGACGCTTCCTTCATGCAGTTACGAAGCAGTTTGTTATCTGAAGCTGTTCGAATTTCATTTTGAATGTTAGAATCTTGAGAGATGAGATGAAGTACCCATAGAGTACTTATTGAGGTTGTATCTACTGCAGCAATCACAAAATCCATGGCTATTCTTTCAACATCATTGTAAGATACTCCTAAAAAAGAGAAATGAAGGTTATCAAAGTTAGAGAGTTAATAATGACTTACATACCTTGAGATAGCAGCTGTCCAGATAAAGATTCTAAATTAGCATTTGCTTTGTTTACAGATTTGCAAAGCAATTCAAAAACTCTATCTGCAGCACTGGAAAACTCTATCCAATCTGGTGTATTTTGTCGATAAGACTCCAAAGCAGACGTAAACTGTAAACGGGCACTTACATCAAAAATGGTCTGAACATCTTGGATTAGGCTTTTCTCTTCTTCCTGGGAGAGTATGTCCGAATTTCCAAAAAGGACTGCTAAAATGCTTCTCACCGACCAAGTGTGTAATTCAATCGGAAGATTTTTAAATGTATAATATTTTTGAGAGGAGTTTGCTGGAGGAGAGGAGCTATTAGCCACTACATCACGAAGGAATCTCCGTGCTTCATTCTCAAAAAAAGGAACAAATTTATGAACAGAGTCATTATTTAACAGAATAGGATTAAGAACTCGCCGCATTTGATGCCATTCAGGTCCATCTAAGAAAAACAAACCTCTTTTTCTATTACTTATATCGCCATATAAACTCCACGCCTGTGGAATAAAGTGTTGGGGGTATTTTGACTCTAAGTAATTATACAAAAATATTTTTAAGGTTTAATTCATTATACATTTGTACTATTAGACAATAATGTTTCTCACCAAAAGAAAATATCCTTCGAACAATCTCTGGATCGGCAATATACAGCACGTCTACATCAGGGCCTATTTTTTCCAAATACATGGGTCCTATTATGTCATGTCGTGCTCTATTTATTTCGTGCATATATTTTGCAGGGTCTTGAAGAAAACTTGGTTTAAGATTTTCAATGAATTCTCCAACACGAGGAATTGTTGAAAATAATCTTCGACTACAAAAGCGACTCATTTCAACTGAATGACTGAGTGAAACCCGTTTTTACAATAGTATTTACGCTCTGGGTTGTTTGTTAAAAATATTTAGTAGCCCCCTATATTTATTTATTTGCGAACATTTATTTTGTATTCTCTTTACGAATGTCACGTAGCTAGCTACTTAATTTTTGGAATAATAAAAATGAAAAACAATACCTTTTCCAATTCTGTGTTACTATATATTTTTTTACTAGAGTTTAAATGCATGATTTAAAAAAATTGAGCTCATTGCTTGAAGTATGTATATGAAGGTTTGTTATAATATAAATCAATTATAAAAGTCCATGCATTTAGGTATACAGTGACCCCTCGCTATATCGCGCTTCACCTATCGCAGCTTCGCGAATTTTTTACAGTGAATCCTGATTGGCTCAGAGGCGTTACTGTTGTCTAGAAGTGAAAAAAGTTGATATTGGTTTTTCATTAGATCAATGCCAACAATTTTCGATCTCATACATTCTGCCAAATTTACATTTGCAATTTTTCTCCGTGACAAAACCCACAATGTCAAAGAAACGTTCTGTACCGACAAAGGGGCCTCCAGACGCGCCAAAGAGGTCGAAGAAGATGCTAAATATTGCAAAAAAAAATAAAGCTAACTACTTTGTGGATTTCATCTATCGCGGGTTATGTTTGGAATGTATCCCGCGCGATAAACGAGGGTTCACTGTATTACACTAGCTCAATCAATTGCAATTTTTATAAACCTAAATTATAATGCTTGCTCAGGATGCCACTTTCATTTTGAAAACTATTTTTTCTATTCAAATTTAGTTCTGAATGTGGGATATTCATAACAATAATGCCGTATACATAAGAATATTAAAACCAATTTCATCTTAAAGAAAGAAGATGTATTAAAATGTTGAGCAACTTTAATGTATTCTATAATTTTTTTTATATAATTCTGTAAGAAACATGGCAGACGACTAAGACTTTAATTTTATCACTTATCTTGAATTTATTAATTAATTATGATTAGATTTCAATATTATAATCTTGCTGACAGAACTGAATGAGCAGATGTCTTGAGTAAGTCTTTTTTTTTGTCATGTGAATATCACTATTATCCTGAGATGCATAATTTTTGGAATACATATTATTAAAATATTAAATACTTGATAAATTAAATTTTCCAAAGCATCTTCTAAATATAATAATATCATTTTGCAGGAGAATATTCTCCCTTTTATATTAGATTGCTTGAACAGTTTATAATTTATAAACTGTTCAAGCAAAATTATAATGGAGACTAACAAAAAAGAGTCATAGTTCTGTAGTTTATAAATAATATTATGTAATAGTGGGGATGCGATGACGTCACATTTTAAACTATATATACCTGGCTGTACTGCCATATTCATATATATATATATATGTACATAGCTAACATAGCTAAAAAAAATAAACTCAGTAGCTATATAAATAAACATAAAAAGAACGTCATATGATCACGTGATGTATTTACAAACTTACGAGAATGACGTCTGAGAGTCCAGAAGCCGGAGTAGAGTCTCTCCTCGTTTTTGGGTATGGATGTCGAATATTTGACGATGCTGAAAAGGCAGTCTACATTGATGAAGGACGACATCTTATTCCTTGGAATGGGCAAAGTGATCTACACATAGATCGATACGATGGAAGAGTTCATTTGACGGATCTTCCACCAGAGCAAGGATCTTATCCAGAGGATGAAGAGGACAAGAAGCTCTGTGATGAAGAGCGGTATCGGAGTCTTCGAATAAAGGCTGCTGAAGTGGAGGAAGAAGCGGCTGATGAAACTTATTCTCAGGGGGTGCGAAACTTAATATATGTACATTTATTTTTCATGATTTAAGTTAGCCACTACAAGCTTAAGGCATTTAAGGGATATGTTCAATCTTGGAGAGTTGGAGCTCATTTCCCCTCATTTACTTCTCTACTTTTCATATTAATAAATAGTTGATCCTTAAATGAAAAAAGAAAGTGGGTCTGACGAGGCCAATTTCAACAGATAAATTTATTTCTTGTGACAGAAATATCTCGAGATCAATTTAATAATGTTTAACAATTCCCTAGTTAACTAATTTACATTTTTATTTATATGCATTTCTACGGAATCACTTTAATATCATTGCTTAGTCTAAAATAATTCCTGCCTACGAAAATAACACAAAATAAGTTACTTATGCCACTCATTCTGCTGTTCCATTGAATTATTGTCCCCTTCCCAAAAACCCTTATAGAAGATTTCAACTCAATAATAATTTTTCATAGGAATAGCTGTTTAAACAAATAATTAATTTTAACGTTTATTTGTAATTGACATTCAATTATATACACTAAAGTCTGTTTCGAAATGAATTTCTTCATTCTCTAAAATTGATTCAAACCTTCCCAAAAGTAACAAAAATAAATATCTAAAAAATGTTTAGAAACACAAAGATGTGGTACAATCAGATAATTATTTTAATCATCTAATATGTCATCCGTACACAACTTTTAGTAAAAGTAAAATTTGTTTGACTCATTCTATGTTTTCATTAATCAAATTAATGAAGGCTTCGTCCAGAGCTAATCAATATTTTATGTTTTTCTTATTGATGTATTTTCTTTTGAATCGATTCGTACTGTAATTGAAGCTTAGATCTATTGATTAGGTTTGTCTTTATTTCTACTTTTTTTTAAAAACAAGAATGAAGGAGCACGGCTAGTTCAATTTTTAAACTAAATCTATATTTATTTATTACTTTTTACCTTGTTGAGGAATGTAATTAGATCTAATTTGTATATGATGCTCTATAAATGCTTACATAAAAATAACATCCGGTATGGTTATATGCTTCGGTGTATTCATAATTATATACGTGTGCTAGTTTTAATACAATTTCTAGCATTCATTTTTTAATAGATTTTATCTGTTCATAATTTAACAAGATAATAGCACGTTTTTTAATAAAATACTAATAATTTAATATTGCAGAAAACAAAAGGATTTTCGTATGATTACTCTAGAGAAGAATCTCAAAAACCTCCTCCTAAGGAGCAACAATTATCTCTTCGCACGTTAGCTAATGTCATTGAAAAAACAGCTGATTTTATCGTGAAGGAAGGAGCTCAAATGGAAATTCTAATGAGAGCTAAAGAAACTGGGAATGTAAAATTTCAATTCTTAAATCCAGATAACCCCTATCACCCTATTTATAAGCAAGTTCTTGAAAAAAAAAGGGCTCGATTCAAAGCTGGTGGGCCCACCAATCCTTTGCCACTTGTACAAATGCAGTTGGATGTTGAAAAATCCTTGAGAAACATTACACTACCATCTGCTGCTCCCGGTTTATCTGGCGAGGTCAAAAGTTCATCGAGTAATTCCTCTTCATCGACCTACTCGAAATTGGTTGAAAAGATCCGCGAAAGTCTTCCCCCTCCTCCTCCACCACCCCAAGAGCCAGATATGGTCTCCACCATACCACCACCTGTCACACTTCCAGAAATATCTCAAGCCGACATAAATACAGTTGAGGTTATGCCACCTAAAGACAAGGACTTGATGAAACTGATCGATCGGACAGCTAGTTACGTTGCAAAGAATGGAAGTGATACTATGTCTGTAGTTCGGAAACGAAGTCCCAAAGATTTTGCATTCCTTGAAGGCGATCATTCCAATCACACATACTTCCAGTACAAAGTCGCTCTCTACAAAGAAATAATAAAGTCTCGAAAGCAATCTAACGGCGTTTCACCCTCCTCTACCACTAAAACTAAAACCTCTCAGAGTGGCAAGTTAAGCAAGGATATGACCTCAAAGGATGCAGTCTCTATTGTTGAGCAAAAGTTTCCTCTTTTAAAAGGATTTTTTAGCTGATTTCTTTCTCTCAAACCATTTTTTCATATTGTGTGTATCTTAAAGGATAAAATGTCAAATTAGATTGACCAAAAATATACATAATATATACGTATATATAAAACTATACATACATACAAGTGTCTATTAAATATAGATTTAATTAAAAAAATAAATTAAACGATAAAAAACGATATTCCATTATATTATTGAATTATACGATTTCTCAACACATACTTATTTAAAAAGAGTAAATTAATTATTTTTTGGTATTTTTTTGATAAACATTTTTTCTATAGTATAAAAATTTACAAATTTGAACCTACGTACAATGCCACTATGTCAAGAAGTATGTGCATATTGAAATAAATGTCTTTGAAATTGAACAACCTGTAGCCTACAGGAATCATAGTTTCTTTGTGCATTTAATAACTATGTTACGATCCTGAACAAAGAGCTGCTGCCCTCGAGGTGTCGTGGCATTGAACCATTCCCATTTGATTTGATTATTGTCCGGACAAGCTGAACCCTCTCCTTCGTAGATTCCCCTCATAGGAGTACTGGATAAAGTACTTGAAACGAGCCATACACGACCCCGAGGATGATGACTGAACAAATAGAGCCCCTTTACTCCTTCTTGATAAAGTGGACTTAGTAATCCCAATGAACGACGTTTGTCTTCATTGAGAGAGAAATTTCCGGTAAGGTACTCCACTGTCTTAGGGACGGTTGAGTTTTCATATACTAAGTTGTATACCTTGTACTCAGAGCAAGGACAGGAGACTGCTGCTTTAAAGTCATTCTCTTCCAAACATTTCACATTTATGCTGTCATCTTCTAACCAGTTTCCTGCTCCAGTAGAGGGGCTTGATGAGTCAATATACAATTTGGTGACGTCTTGACGAGTGTTCAAATGATCAGGACAAACAAGCTGATTTTTATGACCTTTGGCTAAAATTTGAATTCCACCATGTAATTTGCGAAAATCTGGACCAATGAGCCATTCAGTATCTTTTTTCGAAAAGAATAGATATTCTTTGGTGGCATTGTTTTTATACACCGGTCTTGCATTGTGTTCTCCTATAAAAGCAAATCTTCCAATTCTTTTATTTTGCCAAACAGCAGCCTTTCCGTTTGAAGTAACCAGGATTTCAGTACATTTTGGTGAGCAACCTAAACTTTCTACGATGGCCTCAGGATTTGGATTCATATCGAGGGCATGCAATTGTTTACATTTCTCATCACACATATAGCAGCGAGACTCACCCATGGTCCACGGGTTACATGGAGAGTTGGTGCAAACGTAGGGTCTTCTCTCAACAGGTATGTAGTCACTGATACAAGCTATGCGGCAAACTGTCCTAGATGAGTCACCATTACAACTAACGGATCTTGCATGAAGTGTTTGACTCCAATAAGCTTTACTAATAAGTAAAGAAGGATAACAAACTGGAACATGACTCCATTCCAGCTCAGTACTCTGAGGAGACTTTCTCCTACATTTGATTTGATTTGGAAATGCATTGTACCCTCCACGACAACTGAGGCTAACTACAAGTCCCTCAAAACTTTGACCCTCATCCATAGTTGTTAGGAGTCGACCACCAAGAAGTGGAGGACAGCTTTGATTATTCAAATGATGAAACAAATAGGAAGGTACAGACACGGTAGATCTGGAATTAACACTTGTACTTTCAGAGGATCTAGGGGCTGCAGTCGAAGCTAGCCATATAGCAATAATAATGACAAAAATGAGTGCCATGGAAAGTGCAGAGATGACAACACAGGCACCCCGTCCAATGACGGGAAATTTGTTTGACACATGAACTCCAAAGTCGTCAAACTCTTCTTTCATACGCTGAAATGACACCATTTTTTTTTAAAGAGAAAGAACAAGTGCGTACTTCACTAATATAATATAAGTATTTGATGATATCCTTTACAAAACCAATTATTTTTAGGAGTCCAATGGGATCATATGTAATGTAGGTATGTGTAAAGGAAATTATTAGATTCTCTATTCAAATTTAAATGTGTCTAATATGTTTAATATCACTCAAATAAGTCTATTTTCGATACCAACACATCCGAGTTCTTCTTCAAGCAAGTACTGTTTTATTAAAATTCACTCGTCTTAACTTTCTTATTGTTATTGATGATGGAGTGTGTTGCTGCTGAAACTCCGGGCGAGCTGCTCGCTGGCATAAGGTAGGTACATAAAAGGGAATTCTTATACATGCATAGATGGATTTTTAAAGGAATTTACTTATGTAACAAGCCGGGTCCATTCTAATTTCTCTCACAGACACAAGGTTTTAACAACACATTCACCATCATATTTTCACTTTTTTGAAATATATATATATGTATTTTTCACTGATATTCTGCTGATATGATGCACAACCAACAACAGTCCACCACCACCCCTTATTTACTCTTCAATTGTAGGTATATTTAAACTACAATCTTGGGTATGTGTGCCGTGTACACTGACTCGTTCGTTCTGTCTATATACATACATACACATATTTTATAAAGTGTATCTTGTCTAAATCTTGATTCAACGCTTATTATACAATATAACATAATAATAATAATAATAATATTTAATATGTTTCAATGTACTTGTAGCTCTGTTTAAATTAAGTATGATTTAAATAGGATTACGCAAGAGTCCGTGATATCATGATGACTACAAAGCCATGTAGATAGATAGTACATGAATGATCCAGCCTCTCTTCAATTTTTGCAGAACTTGATGATACTGTTTTTTTTTGTTTTTTTACTCAAAGTCATTCATATTTACAATAATTTACAATAAAGGAAGGTTGGAAGGTCTAAAACTTTCAAGGGACACGGTGATAAGTTAAAATGTATGAAAATGTAAGTTATGGCCTTCAATAAAGGGCATATTAGCCTAACCACCCCATTGGAATATATAGTCAAATTTGGATAAAAGCAAAATATTTCATTTTTTCTCGTAAACGACTTTGCATTAGTGTTAAGTCTCTGGCAAGATTTAAGACTTTGCCTTACATCAATTTCAAAATATCTGCAAATCAGAAAATTCATCAAATTCACAAATATTTTTTTTTTAAATATTTAATTCATGTTTCTCTCTTATGTACAGCACAGCACAGCACGGTTCTAGGACAGCCCCCTCCCCCCAAAGGAGTCAAAAACTACGGAAGACACACACAAAAACCTTGGATAACTCTCCCCAATCTCCATACATACAATGAATAAGCTATCTTATGTAAAGAAATTAATTTCAAAAATTAAGTTGTTGTCCTCGAGGGATTCTGTCTCTTTTTTTCTTTTTTTTTGTCCACGGGTGGATTTTGTCCTGATACCGTACAGTCCCCATAATAACTATACAATATATGAATAAACATAAGTTTATCTCCATAATCTAACCGTTGGTTAAGGATTCAGGCCTGGAATTTGAGTGTGTCTCTGACTAGATGTTTTCCTCTCAGACAAGCCGGGTTATCCAACCATCTCTGTACCTGTTGGGCACAACATATTTTACAAATATGTGCTTCGGGCATAACCAATTTTTTTTCTTAGGACAGGTCTGGCTATGATGAAAAGAACAAAATGAAATCTTATTTACATTAAGTGTTAGTAACAATATAAAAATATAGACAAATGACTAATTACAAAGACTAAATAATACTTAAATTTTATTATAAACTAAATAACTATGTAGAATATATATATTTATTAAAGAAAAAGAAGATTTTTAAATGCACTACGGAGAAAAGGAACATTTTGTTGAAGCAGCAAAGGTATGATTGCTCTTATCCCGATTTGCCCACGTATTATTTTTTATATCCAAAATCATACAAAATTTGGCTAATATGCATAATTACATAAGTCCACGCACCATGACAACAAGCTGAGAGCCATAAGTACCTATATATATATATATATATATTCATATACAAAATATGCCCTCTATGTTAAGATACCATGAATACGTTAGTAAATAATGACATTAATCATAATAATAAATTGTTAAAATGCATTAAAAATATTTTTTTTTTCAACAGTTCCTTGTGATCCCTTGACCTACTTTCCTTATATATATATTTAGTATACTGACATATTATGTACAAGTACTTTTATGTATCTACTTACTTACTTTTATTTTGCTTCAATTTGGCAAATTATGTACATTGCCATAAATTTTCAATGTATGTATATACGTATGTATACAAAGGATATCAAAAATGATTACAAACTGAAATTGCGAATATATGTATGAAACAAAGGACATTTATTTGTACCCGTGTACCTATTATACAAATATTGAATGTTGTTGTTGTTGTCATGCAGAGTATCCTAAAGCAATCATAATTTTTCTCAAATTAAAAAGAGCACTTTTATTTGTAGGAAGTTTAATTAGTTTGGACTCCAAATTTGAGGATTTTGAGGGAGTTATTCAAATGTGTAATGTTCTAATTTATTTATTTTGCTCTCGTCTGTATCGTTTATGATGTATCGCTTATGGACAGTTTCATAATTTAATTAGCTAATTAGTCACAATTTTTTAAAATATATAAAAATTTCGCCTTTTCTTCTTCCTCATCATTACTTTTCTCTCCTTTTAATCAATTTAAGAACAAATTGAATAATCATTACTATTATTATTCATTATTGCACAAATCTCAAGGACGGCAAATTTTGCAGATTCATCCACCTATATTCTATACCTCAAACAAATGCAATATTTCGAGTAACGAAATTATTTATAAGAAATTACATGATTAAATTATTTTTTATTTTAAAAAGACGAAAAATTTCTTTGACCGACAAATTCCAATGAGAATAATGAGGAAACAATAAGAGGGTCCAAAATTTGAAGTAGGTCCTTCTAGAAATATATGTCTTACAAATCAATTCATGTGAGAGGGATAGGTGCCCCTCCTAGATTAACTTGGGAGGCATAAAAACGAATTTTCATTTCGTAAAAGAAAAACATTAATGGAAATTGACTTCTTTTTTCTTTCTTTTTTTTTGAGATTTTTTTTAAAAACCTCAAAATTTTCAATTTAACCCATGACTACATTTAATACATGTGACCTATTTTCTCAGCCATAATTACATCTAAAAGAGCATTTAGTTTTGAGGAAACAAGACTTTTTCACTTTTGTTTAACTGGCCATTGAGACAATTTCTATTAAATAATAATTTAAGCTTATATTATGAAATATTTATATTAAAAAAATTGAAAAGTCGTATAG